>JBBPTU010000015.1:0-77582 GCA_038094295.1 Tylopilus aff. beelii
GCGAGCACGTTCTTGGGAGTTAAAGTGTACATTAGTATTGTTCCACTGCGTTGCTACTGAGTGATCGTAATAGAAAAAGGGAACTCTTGGGGTCCAGGAGTGCCCGCAGGGCTGTTGAATAAGGCATAGACCGCCTTTGCTGTGTCACTACAGTTGCGCCGAGTCGGGACGTGCTCGAGGCCAGATTTCGGAGGAAAACTTCTCGTCACCGTGCCGTGTTTTCTTCCAGGGCTATATATTGCCGGAGTATGTATAAGTACTCCGAATCTCAATTGGAGGTGAGCTAGTTCTTCTCAGCTAGCACCTTTTCGTCGCCGTAAGCCATGGGTGTCACTACCTCCTTCCGACGTAGCTCCTGGGCCCGTGGTGTATCCTATCCACCGCTCGATGGGTCTTTGTACTTTCCAGAGATGATCGAGTTTAATGCAACACACAACCCGACACATACGCTCTACACCTTTTACGATGAGAGTACTGACGACCTCCGCCATATCTCTCATCTAGAATTCTACCGCGCATGTCAACGAGTCGCTCATGCCGTTCGTCCCAACCGTCAAGGCCCGGACGAAATCATCGTTGGTATTATCGTTCACTGCGATACCATCCTCTACCACGCGCTCATGATGGGAGTCATCTACGCTGGTCTTATTGTATGTTACTCGTCCAGTTAGTTGACGTAACTGACTTCCATTTTCTGAATATGCAGCCGTTCCCTATTTCCGCTCGTAATTCGCCCGCGGCAGTCGCCAACATGATGCGAAAGACAGGTTGTCGTCGGCTGCTTGCTACGCGTCACTCTCTCGCTGTGCTCTTGGACGGAATTAAGCGAGAGCTTTCCTCGTGCGACGACGGTCAACATGCTGTCGAGTTCCAGGTTGAGGATCCGCCCACGCTTGCATACACGTACCCCGAGCTTGGCAAGGAGACAGCGGGAACTCCGTTCGTGCCGTATCCCAAGGCAGACCGACGACCTAGTGAGGATGCGACCATGTACTACCTCCACTCGTCCGGAAGCACCGGTTTTCCAAAACCGATCCCCATCACTTTTCTGTCCGCCGTACATTGGTGTATCACGCGTGAGTTCGTGTATCCTCTTTGTCTTATCGTTCGTTGACGCGCGGCCGATATTAGCGGCCGCGTTGGAACACATGGAATTCCCCACTGAGCTCCGAATCTGTGCGGCGTCGCTGCCACCGTTCCATGCCTACGGGATGTTTTTCCAGCTGTTCTGTCCCGTCGTATCGCTCAAGAGCGTGTGCCTGTACGCTCCTACATCTTATCGCGATCACACGATGGCTCCCACCATTCCTAATGCCGACAACACGATCGAGGTCGTCCGGCGGACAAAAGCCACGACGCTCCTCGCTGTCCCAGCGTTCCTAGAAGAATGGGTGGCTTCACCGCCCATCGTCGAGCAACTGCGCGGTTTAGAATATGTGGTATGTCATCGTCTTCTCGTCCTCTCCCCCGAACCGAGACGTTGCATCGCAGACATATGCCGGTGGTCCGCTCAACAAAAAAACGGGCGATGCGCTCGTAGCTGCGGGCGTCAAGCTCTTGTGTGTCTATGGCATGACCGAGGCCGGCACGGTGTCGCGCATGTTCAAGAACCCGTCCGAGTGGGAACACTGGGAGTGGCTTCGGTTCGGACCGAATCAACGTATACGGTGGGTGCCGCAAGGGGATGAGACGTACGAGTGTCAATTCTTGGTACGCGTGTTTGGTCACGATCGAGGTGCTGATGACTGACATCTTGGATCCATGTAGACGTGCCCGACCCACCAGTTGTCCGTCGAGAATTTGCCAGACGTCAAGGGCTACGCGACGGCCGACGCGTTCGCTAAACATCCTACTATCGAAGGGCTGTACAAGGTGTACGTCGTGTTGTGCTCGAGGGTATGCCGGCTCACACTCAGCGCGCCTTGTCACTAGCGTCGGCAGGCTGGACGACGTCCTGGTCCACTCTTGCGGCGAAAAAACGGTGCCTGCCCCGATGGAGACCCTGATCAGTTCTAGCCGGTTCTTGTCTGGAGTATGCATGTTTGGACGCGGGAGAAGTCAAGCAGGTGTGCTTGTGGAGCCCAGGCCAGATTATGCGATCGACGTGACGGATGAGGAACGAGTTGCTGAGTTTAGAAACATGGTTTGGTTGGCCTCGACCCCTTGCTCCTCTCATCCACCCTGACGCTGTTTTGGCTAGGCCGGAAGTCGAGGAAGCTAACAAGGGAGCTCCCGCGTTCAGCCGGATTTTCAAAGAGATGATCTTGGTGACGAGCAAGGAGAAGCCAATGATGCGCACAGCAAAGGGGACAGTGATGAAAAAGGCTACGATGAAGCTATACGAATCAGAGATCGATGCACTGTACGCGTCAATCGTGGCGAATCGCTTGAATTCGCGCTCATACCATGCTGCAGGTACCGGTCCGTCGAGGCGAGCACCAGAGCTGGGATCGACATCCCCATGCCTTCAATATGGTCTCAGATCGAGGTCGAGAATTGGCTGATGGAACATGCAACGGCCGTCAATGCGGGCAAGCCCATCTACGTTGATGTAGACGTGTTCGAGCAAGGGTTCGACAGGTCAGTACCGCTCATTCGCATGACGCTACCCGGTAGTTGCTAAATTGGACGACCGCGCGCCTCCGTGTACAGTTTGTCATCTACTTTCCTCAAAAATCGCATCCTCGGCTCCTTGGGTGCTTCTCCACACAAACAAATACGAGAAGCAGCGTCCCGCATCAGTCAGAGCGTCATCTTCGCATATCCCACGCTTCGGCGACTTGCGAGCCACCTAACCCGATGTGTAGTAGGCGAGAGCGCTTCTTCCTCGGGTGACACAGACCCCAAAGCGGAGATCGAGGACATGATTGCCAAGTATGCCGTCGGCTTGCAGGACAACGGAGGACTGTCAGGAAGGCCCCATCGCCACCACGTCGTTTTGTTAACTGGCTCAACGGGAGGACTGGGTTCATACTTGCTCTCGTCCCTGTTGAGCCGCGCGGACGTCGCCGTCGTATATGCGTTCAACCGTCCCTCCAAGACGGATACGATTCACCGCAGACAACGCGCCGCGTTCCAGGACCGCGGACTCGATACTACGCTCCTCGATTCGGAAAAACTGATCTACGTCGAGGGAGACGCGTCGCAACCCGACCTGTCGCTCGACGATCGGATATACGCCGAGATCCGCGATTCGGTGACCGTGATCATACACAATGCGTGGCGGGTCGATTTCAATCTCGCGCTGTCATCATTCGAGCCGAACGTACGGGGTACGCGGCATCTGATTGACCTTGCGCGTGGATCCAAGTGGTCAGACAAGGCGAGGTTCTTGTTCACGTCATCGGTGTCGTCGGCCCAAGGCTGGGACAAGAGTAGGGGGCCGTTCCCGGAAGAGGTGCAACTCGACGCAGGCGTTGCTGTTGGTCCTGGCTATGGTGCGAGCAAGTATGTGGCTGAACGGGTGCGTACATCAATTGCCGATTGAGAAAGCTATCCTCTGACTGTTCTTGCCATGGACAGATCCTTGCAATAAGTGGACTGTCTGCGACGTCGTTCAGGATTGGACAAATTACTGGCGGTTCAGTGAGAGGCGCATGGTCGACCACCGACTGGGTTCCTATCATTGTCAAGTCGAGCGTGGGCTTGGACGCGTTTCCTGACGCGTGCGGCGTAAGCCAATCATTTTAGTCTGTTTCGTCCCTTGGCTAACGTGGCCGCAAGGTTACGTCCTGGCTTCCTCCACATGCCGTGTCCGACGCGATGTTGGACGTGGCATTCGCAAATGAGGAACCTCCCATTGCCGTAAATTTAATACATCCACGACCGGTCCGATGGACATCACTGATGCAGCCCATCCGCGAGGCTGTCTACCAACAACACCTGACTTCATCTCCCCTTCCTTTGGTCCCATTCAGTGAATGGGTCGCGCGATTGAACGTGTGCGCGGCGGATGCGCGCGAGGCAAATATCAGACGTGTGGTGAGTTTCCATCAGAAACCAACAGCTTTAGCAAACGTGACCGCTGACGACTTCCATTTTTGTCTCATCTTCATGTCTCTAATTTTTCTCAACGTCGACGGGACGACATGTTGGCGATCTGAAGCCTGCCATCAAATTGCTCAATTTCGTGCGGTCGTTGGCGGAGGGCGATGAGGCGTTGAGACGCCTGGAAGCTAGTATGATGAATGGGTGCCTGGCGACGCAAGAAGCAGTCGGCATTGCGAGTTTCATGACGGAGGTGGCCCAGCGGGTGAGCAAGACAATGCAAACGCTTGAGCCACTCTCGGCCAGGGATGTGGCGCAATGGGTCGACTACTGGGTGTCGGCAGGCATGTTTTCGGAATGCATTGAAACGAAAACACCGCCTTGATGGTGGCACTACCCCAAACCTGCCTTGGTTTGGACAAGAGCACACGAGGTGTCCCAGAAGCTAAGCGGGGTGGAAAATAGAAGTAACCAAGGGTCATCGAGGGTCACGTTTTTCCTGTCTTCTTTCCATCTAACGGGGATATTTGATTCGATTATCTTCGATGATGTACCGGTAGTGGTGGGCGCGCAGAACATCATTGGCATTTATATCTTTCTGAAACGCCCAGCTTCGTGCTAGGGGGTCGGAATGCCATGGATTTGGCTGCATTCCGTACACTGTGCGATCGGGGACCAGGAATGAGTGATCAATGGATCGGAAGAAGCTAGGACACTGTTTTCTCCGGAAGTCGATAGCGCCGACGAGTTGAATGGTGCGGGCGATAAGTGGGCTGTGTGTTGCATTCCTGTGGTTATGAAGGAGGGAAAAAAAGAGCTTGGAAGCAGTCCGAAATCCAGTGCAGTTGGCACGTGTGCGATTGGCTCGTTCTGATTAGTTTTTATAATGGAATGGTCCACCCGTGTACGCTCGAGCCCGCCCTCCTCCTCGATCCTCGTCTCCCCCTGCCTCCGGTAGAATTTTCGTGTATCGTCTAGGTAACCCGCTCGTCGTCGCTCGGCGTTCCACGGCAACTCAACGCTCCCACTCTCAGTTCTTTTCCCGCTACTGTATCCCATATCATAGACAAGACGCCGTAGACCCGGATGGAGTGCCCCATACTGGTTTGGATGCTCTCGCTCAATCGCGATGTCACGACAGAGGTGTGTGCTGCCTGTGTGTGTTCCGCACTGCGCCACTGCGGCGCGGATTCCCCGGCGAATCGCGTTCCGTCCTTCTAACTACGCCGTATCTTTCTCTCCAGGAATACGACAAGTGTTATAATCTCGTGAGGGAGTGTGCCCCGCATGCAAGGATAGCCTATGATGGCACCTCCATCGACTCTTTCCGTGAGTGTACATGTCCCATGTCCCCCTCTTCTTATTTTCCCGGCACGTTGCTCATGGCAGGTATATACAGGCCAGATCATATCACAAATGCTGCCGCTCCTCATGATGCGACACCGACGGATATCAAGAACAAAGTGGAAGGATTGTGAGACGTCGAGTGGGAAGCATTGGATAGAGCAGGTCTGTGTCTTCTTACACCTCGTCTCCCGACTCACACCGCCATAACAGTCCCCCGATGACATGCCACCGGAGAAGTTTCTCCAATCGATGATCGGATACCACCTCGCCTACGACAACTCGCTGTGCGGCATGGTCATGACCCAAGGGCGCCAACGACAGGTCATCAACATCGGTCTCGGCGTCAAACAGCTCTGCGTCGAACCCCGAGGCGTCTCCGTAGCCGCCTACGCCGAGTCCTTTGCCCACAAGGTCTGTCCCTGCCTCTTCTGGCCATCCCGTCCACTGATCCCGCGGTGTGGCGACACAGCTCACCCCGCTCGAGCTGACGTTCGTCTCGCCCGAGCTGGGGGACGAAGTCGTCCTCCGCCGGCTGTCCATTCTCCTTTCGCTCAAGGCGGCCTATATCAAGGCCGTCGGCCAGTCGCGCGGGTTCGACTGGTCCCGGCTCGAGTTCAACATCCCCAATGAAAGCGCGCGCGGGGACGATCATCCGCTCCAGGGCTGGGAGTTCCGGGTGTTCAAGGCCCAGCTCGGAGTGCAACGCGGCGGGACGGTGATCGAGGAATCGTACCAGTGCGCGTGTGCCTTCTTTCGTGGCACGAAGGAGTCCAAGTTTATATGGCATGACAATGCCAAGGACTTGGAAGCGTGGGTGCAGTTCATCAACATCGATCAGATGATCAAAGTCATCCCCAAGTTGACGGCCTAGAGCCGTGTCTCTTTCTTCTTTCTGCCTTAGTAGTTATTGCGGCTGTGCCCCATTTTTCCCCGTTATCGTCGTCGACCGTCTCCTCAAGTACTCTTTTTGCTCGCTGGTTGCTTTGCTATTTGTTCGAGAATGGAACTTCGTCTCCATGTAATTATCCAAATACGTCAGCGGAAGAAGCACCTCGATATCATGTCACTTGTTTTGTCGTGTAATACGCTACGTGATGCTACGTTGCGCCGATTGATAGGAATATTTAACGACATTCTCGGTCAGACTCGGGCTACATCGTGCGACTAGTCGGTTCATTCCGCCTTGCTGGTGGCTGGCGAAGACGGATCCGATTCGGTCGATGGCACGGGCGGACCCGTGTAATGGAAGCGTCCATCTAATGGACCGCACCAACGGCACAGAAGCGTACGTCTCGTCAGCACGCCGATACACTCCGAGAAGAGAACCAAGCACACTCACTGATCACGTACCACACCGCGCTAATGACCGCGAACCCGACGAACACCACCGAGGCATAATCTAGCGAAAACGAGCGTTCGAGTCAGCCGACGTCGTGCCAACGAGACCCGACTCAACTCATGGTGACCCGCGTCACCGGCACGATTGCCGGCATGGAAAACAATACGATCGCGAAGACGATCCAGAGGACTGCGATCAAGTTCACGATGGGTCCCGCCACGCCTAGTCTAAAGGGTGCGTCTGCCACTTCCTTGCGCCCTCCCGCGAGCGATATCGCGACCGGCAGGGCATATGATGCGCCGAGACACATGACCGCAACGCCAACGAAGGCGTTAAAGGCTGTTGAGGAGCCGAGATAGATGAGTCCGAGGAGGAGCTGGATTGTCGTCGACAGTAAGAGAGCATTGACCGGGACGTCTGTCAGATGGGGACTGATCTTGGAAAAGTGAGCGTGGAACGGGATAGCTTTGTCGCGTGCAAAGGCCCACGTGGCGCGCGAAGCCGCACACGAAATCGAAATGGCACAAAACATGCCAGTGCCAAAGACTACATCATACGACGTTCAGTCTGAAACTCGCTTCGAAGAACAACACGCACTGATGAACCACTTGAAAGATGAGATTAATCATGTGAAAAGTTACGCTGCTGAACGATATGATACTCACCAATCCGAAGCCGCCGGCTTTGGAACCCATTGCGAGCGTAAGCATTACACCGATTGGTTGGCCGGATGGGACTTGGAATTATTCATCAAATTTAGGGCGAGAACTGCGACTTTGGAACACGAACACACCTTGTAAAAGTGTGGGGACGTTGGGCAATGTGAAAAGAATTGGTAGGAGGAAAAGGACACCCCACATGGCTCCAATCGGCACTGACCAAGTAATTGCTCTTGGAAGGACTTTGGAAGGGTTATGTACCTCTTCTGCCATGCTCGCGACTATCGCAATGGTTCAGACAGATGATAGGAACAGACATCGTGGCTTCACTTACTCATACCGATCGCAGAGTACGTGTATGCTAAAGAAATAGAGAATAAGTAGAGCACACCAAGGAAAAAGTTGACACACCAGGCTGAACATCCGTAACCAACGGTGTCAACTCCTTTTGCGTAGTCGAAATAGATGATCGCTTACCGGAAGGAGGCCAATAAAAAAGGACCAGCCGGGAGTCCACCCAGAAGCGGGTGTGAAGTCGCCTAACGCAAACGAGGCCGGGCGGCGGCCTGCAGCCGCCTTTGCAGATAGACATATTAAGTTCACTGGCATCAGAAAGTAAGGCATCACGTTATGAAGCGACGAGCCCGTCTTTACCGATGATTCCAAGGGCAGTCCAACAAGCGCATACAATCTAGTCGAGTCGTTAGCAAAACACGACGGAAAAACGGGCCGAGTATCACGCACGTCGAGAGTTGGTAAAATATTGTTGAAGAACAAGCAGAATCCGCACGAAACAACAGTGACACCCAAGAAAATCACATCTGTATAATGTTGAATGAGGAGCCAGACGCTTAGTCTGAAGCTCACATGTTTGCCATGGTGTCACTACCCAATTAGGGTGATAGATATTTGCACCTGCTACGATTAGCTGAGCCGTTCCTGACAAGAATTGGTAAGGTTGTCGTTCGTAAGGTAGAATCACGAAATACCAAACGTAACACTCAGTGTGACAGTCCAATTTCCAACCAGATTGAGCCATCCGTCAATCCAGGAAAATATGAGCTTGTAACGCGGCGGAGCCAAGCGATAACACCAATAGTATGCGCCTGCCGAAGTTGGGTATTTGGAACAAATCTCAGCCAAAGAAAGAGCAAGCGTCTGCGTGAGCGCGGCGACAAGAATCCATCTGGAGTGCACGTCAATACAGAGGACACGATATAGTTAGATGCGCTTACCCCCAAAGCATCACCGCCGGACCACCCCCGGCGAGGGAGGTAGCTATTGGGGCAGCCAGTGCATAGGCTTGGTTCGTGTCAACACAATATACTACATATGACTAGTGGCATAACTTACGGACAGCCATGATAGCTGGGACCAGCGACGAGTCAATTCCTGCCACAAGACTGAGTCCAGACCACACCGGACGTACCTAGTGTCACTATATGCGAGTAACGAGTAAACACGAGAGTAGGACTACTCGAGGAATGAGACTTACTGAACAGGATGTGGGACAGACCGCGCGTCTACAAATAGAAGCATCATCAGATTGCATTTTAGGTTGGACAATCAGCACCATGTACTCTAGTCATTTCTTGAGTATATCCGAGTTTTTCGAGTCCCTGGCGAGCAGCCAGGTCTGAGTCGGGTAAGTCTTCGATACCCATGACGCTCTACGGGTGCAAAGAAGAAGCGAGGAGTAACCGATGCGGAGACCTTATCTCCTCTCCGGCTACCTAGCATGGGAAAGCGGGAGAACCTGTATGAGTTATTGAAGTACAAAGCCCGCTCGCGGTCATTTGCGTGGTAGCCTGGACTATGTTGGGCTCCTCCTCACTCAGCGGCGCGAATCCACGACTGGCTTCTGGGCTTTAGCTTGGCCCGCTAAGGATCATATCCGTCCGCATCGATACCATGGTGGGCGGGTAGAACTATGGGGAACCTCGAAAGACGCACCGAATCGACGGGTGGGTGCCATAAATCACGACCACGGCAGTCTGATACGGAGTTGCACTTCCGCAGCGATAACCTTTCATTGTCCTCGCCGCTCGTGACCGCCGTCAGAATCGATGGCGCCACACCGGTCGCGTATGACGAAATGGTTGACTAAGATCGGATATAGGCAAGCGTGCCTGGGCCCCTGTGAGTTCGCGTCTTGCCATCTTATTTTCTCCCGTTGACCTTCACTATGGGTTCAGTGCGCACGCGGAGCAGCGTACGGTGCGCTCGGTGTGGCCAGGAAGGCGACTGGGCGTCCTACATGCGGTGTTCTCGGTGCAAGTCCTCCATATATTGCGTATGTCCACTCAATGGCTCTCAGGCTCTTGCGCGCGTATCAGAATTCTTGCTTACTCGCTTCCCTTGTTTCAGTCCAATGAATGCCAAGCGTCTGATTGGCCATACCATAAGACCAACTGTACGCCCGCACTGCCCCGACAACCTTCGCGCGTACCGCCCTTCAAAGTAATGGGGGTCACCCTACCCTGCAACACCGACCGAGCGCGCGGCGCACGCGCTTTTGAGGCCAAAGTCATCGATCCGTCCCACGCGATACACTCGGAGGGCATTCTCTGTCCACTATTTCGACAAGTCGGCTTCTCTCTTCTTCTCTTTCGACATATCCCCGATGACCCTACTACAATGGCACGTGACCACGGGCTGGACAACCAACTTGCTTCGCATCTGCTGACAGACCCGAATACGGGTCATCCAGAGGCAAAGTGTGCCCATTTCTGGTCTTTCTCTTCGTTCAGCTGACCCCAAGTTTAGGTGGCAGAGAGCGGGCTACATAGGCACGGTAAGTCGTTCCGGATTCCGGTGCCAAGTCAATCTCAAGATGTTATTTAGGTGACGGTGATGCGTCAAGACTGGAAACCCCTCTCGTTCGAAGCCCTCGAAACGGCGCTGATGTATGTTGACCATCTCCTCGGCATGTTTCGCGATGGCGTATCTCCGACACGCCTGATGAACCCCGCCGGCTTCCAACGGTTTTGCCAAAGATACAAGGAACAGAGAATCTCGAGTGGCAATAAGGCGTTCCGGGCGGTAACTACCCCTTTGTGATGTATGACGGACACATTTTTCGTAGGCATCAGGTCGCAGCGCGCTGACATGTGCGCTCAATGGTGTATGTTGTAGTAGTATCTCGAATGTAACCCTTGTGCTACACGCTCAACGCGAATCTTGCAAGTAGAAATCCTCCGGTGCGTGTCCCGAGTCCCGGACATTCCTTCAGCGCCGCTTCCACCGAGACGTTATCTAAGTCTAGTGATGGTTGTGAAACGTTTCGCATACAATAGTCCTTGAACAGGATCACGGCAACCACCGAACGACATGATGGTGGGAGTTCCGTAGTATTCTACTAAGGCTGTTGTTGAACAATAGCCTTGGTTCATACAATCTGGTCCTACTAACCCTGCACGCTCCAAGCTGCTGACCCGTCTGTGAAAACACTCTTCATGGTAAGCATGCGATTACATAGTCTGATCTTGATCGTTGAGGAAGACCTCCTTCGGAATTAATGACAGCCTGAGTGCCGGTACCGTGCAGTGTCTCGCCATCATGCCTTCCATCACAATTGATGGCTCTGATGCGCAGCGGCCGCCACGGTGCACTGGCGATATTCGCTCATGATCGAGCCTACTTACCTGCGTCACACCTTGGACCCGTGTCTCCGTGCATCTCCGTGCATCGTTGCTAGCACATCTGGGGTTCGTGTAGCCAGTGATCCTCCAGCAACCACCCCGTAGTTATGGGCGGGTAGCACTCGCAGGGCGGTCTGGAACGGAGGGACGTAAGACCTTGTGCGCAGTGCTTATCTGACCGCACAGCAGCCCTCGGGTATGTTCCGGCAACGCACTGGCACAGCGCGCAAGAGTCAGTCGACGGCGGATGGAACGTACATCCTTTTCACGGCGCGCCTCGATCGAGATTCGCACGCGGCGCGGTCGCCACGGAATCTTGCAGACACGCAGGTCTTGCGAACTGGTCTGTGGGCCATCACCCTTGAATCCCATGACCTTAACTTGGCACTCGACGGTGGCCCCCAGGCTCGATCGCTCAGCGCTCAACAAGGTTTCTCAGCGAACCGGTCACTACGTGACAGGGCACGTGCCCTCCGGCAGGTCGAAGCAATTGTTGGCCGGCATCATGCAAACTGACCCACTGGCAGTCCGTGTACCTGTCAAGGTGATTCTGCGACATTCCCCAGTTCATCGCATTCTCGACGGCTTAGACATTCCAAACTAAATGGGTTAACAGATCATTTTATGGAGCGACCCCCACTATGAACAGAATTTATCTTTACGCCTTACACATTCAGGGTGCTGCGGCACACCCCGTGACACCCGGATTGATACCAAAACTTGCAACCTATGCCTTTACATGATACAAACCTTACGGGCGACACTCTCCAGCCAAGCATACCTTTTCTAAAAACGACGATCAATAGATCGCATCTCGAATGCTGACTTCCCAGAGGCGCGTGGGTACCATGCTCACACCCAACTTGGTGAGCTGGCTCGAGGCTGAGCGCCGTTCTATGCTATTAACAGAAAGGCCGTTCTAGTCGCGAGAGTTGCTGATTCTACGACAAAACAGCCTACCAGTTGGTCCCTCGGTCTCAGTTTCTGCTCTTTGACTCTTCCTATGTCATGGAAGTGCATCACGTGTACGAAACAACATACCATAAAACGTCCAGCGCCCAGCTCGCTCGGCATTCAGCCCTCCGTATTCCACCTCCCCGCTAGCCATGGCGCTTCTCAAGATAGCTATTCTTCTTCCGTCCGTCTGGCTCTTAAACGCATCTTACACGTCGCCTAGCTCCCCTCCCGACGCATCTGAGTGCGTGCGCGGTGGGGCGTTTTACGAACGGGTATGCCCAGCCGCGTTTCCGATTTTACACAGGGTATGTCGAATTTGAGCGAGGGACTATCTGCGAGGAGCTGACCACGCGACGCACGTAGCTATCCGCGTCCATCCCATGCCTCGCCGAGTCGGTCGTAATACTCGCTACCCATTACCCTTCCAAGTTTTCCTCCAAGGTGCTGGCTCGATTAGTCCTCTCAGGCCAACTCCCGACCTCTCGCGTCAACTTGTACTTCTTTCTCGGGGCCTGCCTCGCCACCTTGGGCGGTCTAGGACGTCTCTGGTGTTTCCGCTCCCTCGGACGCCACTTTACCCACCAACTCGCCGTTCGTAAGGACCACCAGCTCATCACGAACGGGC
Organism: Tylopilus aff. beelii; assembly: GCA_038094295.1. Taxonomy (NCBI): domain Eukaryota; kingdom Fungi; phylum Basidiomycota; class Agaricomycetes; order Boletales; family Boletaceae; genus Tylopilus; species Tylopilus aff. beelii. The sequence continues at coordinate 12,556 of JBBPTU010000015.1, forward strand.
CGTACGCGATCGTTCGGCACCCGTCGTACGTGTTCGGCCAGCTCGGTGCGCTTGGCATGTCATTCATGATCGGCAGCCCTGGCTCGTTCACGCGCCGCTGTGGCTGGCTTGACACGACGTTTGGGCGGGTCGTCATCGGGGTGTGGGTGATGCAGAACGTGCTAGGGTGGGTCCTCAGTTTTGCGCGGGCGCGGACCGAGGACGCGTTGTTGAGGAAGCATTTTGGGGAGGAGTGGGAGAGGTTTGCGAGGAGGGTGAGATATCGGTTGATCCCTGGCGTGTACTAGGCGCATGGAGGCGGAAGGGTGGGCTGGTCAAATGCGTGTACTGGTGAGTACGGACGAGAGATCGAATGCTGTCCTGTTGGACAAAGTATTGGGCTAGCGTGTCGTAACAGGGAAGCCCATGAGGTGTCGCACGTGGTGGAAAGTTTGAGATGTGTCCTGCATCGTGGTGGCGATAACAGGCGTCTTCAGGGTCGACTGACAGGTAACATTATTGTGCTGCTCGTCTAAAGGCCCTGCTTGTTTCTTGCCGTCGATTACTCGCCCAGTGTATCGCGAATTACGTCCATCGCTCGGAACAATGAGAAGGCTGAAACTTTACCATCGGGTTTTCGTTACGGCCTGTCTTGCTGGCCGCTTTCAGTTATAGTGTTGCGTGCATCTTCAAACCGGGGGAGTTCCAAACTAGTGCCAGCGGTCCTTCGACTCCGTCTGTCACTTCTTATCCCGTTCGGGGGCCGAGTTTATTATATTGACATCGAGTCGCGAAGAAGGATGCGAACACCAAGAGGGTTTTACGCAGGTATTTCTTGCATTACAGTCTTGCAAAAATCAGATCTGTAACCAGCGTAGAGCACTAGAATACGTTTAAAACTGCGTGTACTGATCCCATTGCTTGCAACCCGTTCACAAGCTGGCTGAGATGATAGTGTTACAGAAATTCGAATTGGTCTACAGCTTGAACAGTTTGTCATCTGCGAGACCGCGAATTGCGACACGGACTATACCGACGTACTCTGTGCATGACTGTAGGTTCCTGTTGGTTCAAGGTGTTCATTAGCTGTTTCGGGGGTTCCGAGTCATCCGAGTGCCTCGCGTATGGTATTAGTGAAAATAATAGCACGAAGTTGATCGATTCGTTGGTTGTAAGCGACAGGAATTACCGAAGATCAGCCAAATTTTGCACCCTGAAAACGCTCGGTGACCGGCCCGTGGCCGCACTGCCAGTGCCAGGTAAGTGTAAGCATCACCGAAAAAAACAAGCGAGGAATCCACGAAAAGGCCGAAATTCACCAGATTCTGCTTCATTACATAACCCGACACCAACTCTACCACTTCGAGCAGACTCCAAGGAATTCAGGAGATGCCTAGGCGACCCGGACGGGAGACAGTTCAAAGTTCCAATGCAGCTCTGGAATAGTGATGAATCACTAATGACGATATGGGGATACTGCCGTGACTCGGCGAGTGTGGGACCGGTCACACGCTGTGTACTCTCGAGAGTTCCCACTCGAAATGCGCGCTTGCCGTGGTTTCCTTGCATCTCTACGGTAATGACACCACTGGCAGATATAAGCGCTCAAACTGCAATTGATTTGCAGGAGGCTCGGAACAAGGTCTCGATCGATGTGCAAACGGTCCGGGACTACCTTTTCGGTGACTGTCCCATTGATCACCGATCGCGAGACGACGTTGTAACTGACTTGGGATGGCAATATAGCTGGCAAACGTAACTGGGAGACATTTCAGCAGATCGAGAGCATTCTCTGTAAGGAGCAAGTATTCGACAAATCTTCGAGGTGAGCTTAGCCATTCAGGTCTCGTCAAAATTCGAAGCGTACGCTTATTGGCCGAACATGAAGAGACTTCATCGGAAGGGTCGACGCGTACAAGAGAGCACTTGCTATTACGAAACGTGTAACAGAATTGCAGAGACAATACAAATGGACATCAGAACAGACAGACCAAGCCATGCGATTACTGTCGGAACCGCTTCCAATCGACTTGCACAACGTCGGTGCGAGTCAGTAAATAACTGATTCATCCGCTTGTTTACTTTGTACTAGGCTTCGCACCTGTGTTCCTCGGTCAAGCATCTACTGACATGTTAAACGAGTATTGGGAACTCGTGGCCAACAAGGGAATACAAGGGTAACTATCTTTACCCACAACTCGCATGTATGCATGACTTATTCTACTTCTTAGGTGCTATCTCCAGACCGAGCTTGGTCACGGCACAAATGTAGCAAAATTGGAAACGACAGCAACATATCTTCCCGACACCCAGGAATTCGAGCTCCATTCGCCTACCCTAACCAGCACGAAGTGGTGGGTGGGCGGTCTTGGGAAGACTGCTACACATGGAATCGTGCAAGCCAAGCTAATTTTGCCAGGAGGCAAGGACACGGGCCCACATCTCTTCCTTGTCCAGTTGAGATCATTGGGTTTGTCTTGGACTTATGGCTCCCTTTAGATCGCCTGACGCTTCATAGAGGACCACTCTTTATGCCCAGGGATCGACGCTGGTGATATCGGACCCAAAGCTGGTGGAGGTATTAACCTCGGCAAAGTTGTTGCGCCAATTGACAAGTACTTCCTAGGATCGGCTTCGTGGGACAACGGATTTGCCAGGTTCGATCACGTCAGAATACCCCGGAAGAACATGTTCTCAAAATTTGCAATGATTACCGAGGATGGACGGTATGTCAAGCCTCAAAATCCGAAACACAGTTTTGGAGGAGTAAGTTCATCGTATTCTAGTCTACTTCGCACATTTACACCCTCTCCAGATGATGCACATCCGTGCGAGGTAGCTGAATCTATCCTACGGTTTCCACCTCTAATGCAAATTCTTTAATTTTCCTAGTATGATCACGACTGCAGGGTGGACCCTCGCAAAAGGTATATTCCTAGATCCGAAAAACATTTTTTTCTACTAACAAAAGAAAAGGCATTACCATTGCAATCCGTTACACCACTGTCCGCAGACAAGGAGAACTTGACCATCATGGATTGGAACGTCAAGTTATCAAGTATCCTTCTACATACTACCGCCTTCTTCCTATACTCTCGCGGTCGTATGTATTTATTAGACTAGGTCGTCAAACGGTTCGTGTTTCAGCTTCGGCAAAATCATCAGCTTGAACAATTTCATAGACTAAATCCTTTTCTATCTTTACGGAGCGGATTGGACAAGGCGACCTGGGCTATCTCGCCGAGATGCATGCCGTGCTATGTGGACTAAAGGTCTTGGTTTCCAGTGAGACTGTCAGCAGTCTCGAGAACGCTCGTCGTGCCCTTGGTGGGCATGGTTATAGCGCATTTGCGGGAATCGGGCGTCTTTATGCAGACTATCTCCCGTCTGCTACGTACGTCTGTTTGATTAACTAACTTTTATTACTCACAATATTCCACAGCTATGAAGGGGACAACTTTGTGCTGGACGGGCAGGTTGTCCGTGCAGCCCTCAAGTCATACAACCTCTTGGTTTCAACCCCTGATCATTCACTGAGCTTGCATTCAAGCTATCTTCGCCTTCTGAAGACAGGTCGATCAAAGCATCCAGAAATCAGCACGTGGCAGGACCATGCAGCGGTAATACATCTCCTTGAATGGCGTGCTGCGCTAGCAGTCGAGAGTACCGCGCAAAGATTAGACCATGCCGACGCGGGGATCAATCACAGACTCTCTAAAGCTATTACCGAGGCGTTTGTAGCGACTCAAGTGGGCGACATGATTTCCGACCTGGCCCAACTACCGCAGAGTGAAGCCGACTCTCTCGCGGATCTATATCTCCTAGTATGTTTTGTGCCACCACGTCCGACATATCCTTATGACCGTTGTTATCACAGTATTTATTAACTACGACGGAAGAGGCGTTGACCGACCTCTTCGCGTTTAGTTTGTTGCAGTGCGAGCATGGCCAGATAGATCCTACTCGGGATCTACGTGCAGCCATCGATTCTGTTTGTCTGCGTCTTTTGCCTAATGCTGTCGGGTTCACCGACGCGTTCTCCTTCCCTGATTGGACGCTTAATAGGTTAGTTTCAATCTATCGAAATGGATGGGTCATTCAGACTTCTCCTGCCAGCGCGCTCGGTGTGTCCAGTGGACGCGTCTACGAGGAGCTATGGAAACGAGCTCAACTTGAACCGCTCAATCAGATAGATATCGCTCCTGGATATGAAGTGAGTGTCGGCGTCGAGTTAGCAATGCCTACTCAGTTGGTTGCAGGAGAGCCTGAAGCCGATGCTAGAGGAGGGGAGACGGATAGCGAGAGCAACAAAGAGCCGACTTTGATCCCATGCTCAAAGGTGAAGTCCCGGGCAAATCACCTGACGATTCCATACAACGTCGATATTTGGTTCTGCATTCGTGAAACATGGGATTAACATTCGCCCTTGGGGAGCAGCTTTCTTTTCCCGCAGAATGTGTTAGGAACTGAGTCGTCACCAGGCACCAAGATGCAGCCAATGTGTGATCCGTGTTGAACGTTCGAACCAAAGCTTACACGTTAGCCTATATTCCAGTCGGCCTCCAGCTTGAGCTATCCTGAGGCCCGATCTAAGGGATCTGACATGAAACCCCGTCACGCGCACGGCAAGAGAATAGTCATCATACTAATGCCTCGATTGTATCAAAGATGAGGACTTCGGTGTTGAAAGTTGTCGAGCAGCTGGGAAGCACGAGAAATATACATAACGCCCTATATTTCTTGCAGCTCGTGCGATCCCCGCCTCGTACAATACTGACGAATTTTATGGTTTCATTCTGAAGAAGCCCCAAGCACAGTTCATTACTAGCAGTACGTACTCGATACTTATCAGATCGCAATGCGGTCAGCTTCCACGATCTTGTTCACTATTTGTTCTTGATAGGTTGCTCAAGTAGTTGAGGTGATGCGGTCCGGGAACTGTCTGCTGAGTCTTGTTCTTCGCAGGTCTGTGGATGCAGATTTACTCTTCAGTGGCAGTTGAACATTTGTCGCTTCTCTCTGGTGCTTATGGTGGTTGTTGACACTGGGCATGGCTCACACCATTGCTTTCATGAACCGCTGTAAAATGCTCTCTTGATCAAGTTCAGTAGCGATGCATCCTGACCTTTCCCCTCTCTCCTCGGTCCAACTCAATCGGCGTCCTGGCCAAACCACTGACACGACCGAGTATTTCCTGGCTGACCTTCACGTGTTTGCTTCTTTCTTCGTCCATGCGCACTCTGAGCTTCCAGCGGACGCTCAAGCCCAGTACAAGGCTGCAGCTGCCGGGATAAAGACATACATTTATCCATCTTGGTGCGAGGAAAGTCGTCCATCAGCGAGTTGGAACCGAGCAACATGGGGTAAGTTGCAGCTTCTGAACGCGAGGTCACCCCAAGGGTCTCAGAGGTACATCCGTAGGAGAAAATCTGGTAGTGACGTGGGTGAGATGGTTGTCCGCTCCCGAAAGAGCATGAAACATCGACAGAGCTGGAGAGTGTGCCGAAATGGTGTACAAGAGAAAGCACGGGAAGGTCGGCTGTAACCAATGTGGGATCGGTAACTACGTTCCGCTTGCCGACAGATGTGGTCGATCTGCGCAGAATCTCGTTAGGGGATCCAATGTAGACTGACACCAGAAAGTTGATGAAGCGCTAGTTTCGCTGACAGCTAAATGCTAGGCCCCTGAACAAAAGCAATGGACATTGCGGAGGTCAACGTTATGGTCGACAGCATCCATGAAATGAGAGAAGATGTACACGTTTGCAGATGCGTCAGCGACTCGTGTTTCGCCATCGTCGTTCCCAATTGGCTTGGCGTTGTCGATCTTATGGTGGCGCTCTTCTACGAAGAGCGCGTGGAGGAAGTTGAGAACACGGATGCGTTTGTGAAAGTCAACCTTTTCGCTTGGCTCAATGTCAGGTTCGCTTGACGCGTCTACACCACCGCCTGCCAGTGGTCGTGCGCCAAAGTCCACAACAGATGCCCCGCAATTTCCCCTCTTTCTCCTCTAGCAAGGATGCCTTGTTGCAATGCATCGTGAGGCAAAGTGGGAGCGCCTTTGTTTAATGGCTCCTTGTCGGGTCCGTCATTGAGGAGCCGGAAAGCCGCCTCCACCTGGATTAGCTCCGATAGAGTTCTAATACGCATGTACTCGCGATGCTCGGACCGCGAAAACGATGCGCATGTACGACTCTGTCACTTTGCTTCCCTAAGTGTGACTAATTCTGCGGGTGGATTCAAGTCTAAGCCAATGCGAATGGCCAAGCATGCGAACCAAGCATAGTCGTCTTCGAAGAATTCATGCTTTGAGTTTACTTTACCCGTGATAATGTGATGATAGATTTGCACCTTTGCTAGTACAAAGAGTATCATCTGCAGGCTATATTTTAGCGACACGGAACGAAAGCTGTATACGACATTTGCCTTACAATGCACAGCCAAAATGCACCATAACCGGAAGTGTAAATCGTGTTTAGCGAGGCTTTATTATGTTCGATGAACTCGTCGTTTAGGTCCTTCAAGTCGAAAGGCAGCTCGGTTGATGATGGACAAGGTGCTGAGTCGGGATTGGAATGCACGCGATGGGATGAACGGAAACGAACATGGAATGGAGCAGAAAGAAATACACGAACCGTTTCTGGGCATGTCTTACACATCCACATGAACCTTTACACTTGATATGATTTGGATGTTGGCAGTCCGGAGAATGGCTAGTAGAGGTACATAGCTCTGAATAGCAAAGCTAGCAAGGATAGTACTTACGCAAGGACAGGAGCCTTTCGTGGTCCCTCGTCTAATGAGGGAGAGGGCCCCCAGCATGCATCGCTGGGGGAATTAAGAGTACACGGGATAGTCTATCATCTCGTGGCCTGTGTTTATAATTCCCTGGACCTCATCTTTTGTCCTCCATCCATCTATGTTTAGTTTCAGGCTGCTCATGGAACGGTGGGATCGATTGGTGATCATGATGGTAAATGCCGAAACGGCCCCTGTCGGAGTTTCGCTTCAAGATCTCTAGACCCCAGCATCATGCCAGCACTCACCACGGAAGTTCTCATCTTTGAGACAAGCGAGGCTTATCGTAACGATCTAAATCTTCCCATCGCTGGGTTCAAGGTTGCGTTGGAGGCAAAAGGTGTGCACGCGTGAGTCCAGCTATCCAAAGACCAGACGATCGTGAACTGAAGGGTCGCTAAAACGCCCGCTAGTCCCGTGTACTACGGGAAGCAGTTCGAGGAACCAGGCACCTCTGGATATATCTTCCTCAGTGCGACCCGTCCTCTTCTTTCCTCCAATAGTTTCATCATCATCCATAGACTGGGACAGCTATGAAGCACACAAGGCACTCATCGATGGGCCAACGTATCCTGCAGTCATCGGTGGACTCAAGTCATCCCTCGCCGAAAATGGCAAACCAGAATTTTACCACGTCCAATTCTCTGGCCCGACGATCGCGCTGGACAAGCCAGTCACGGAGATGGTCATAGTGACCTTGAAGGCTCCCGAGAATCGTGGGGCAGTGGAGGAGATATTGTCAAAATTTTCGGATGGAAAAGTGGGGGAACTTGTGTTTGGACGGGCGCGCGAGGACGAAAACAAGTATGTTGTGATCAGTGGGTGGCCTTCAGTCGAGGTAAGTCGGGCAGAGGTGTTGCAAACCAATACATGATGATGGTTGCTGCAGGCGCATTTGGAGGTCGCCGCGAAGCCAAATGTGGCAGAAGCGCTGGAGAAGCTGTACTCCCTCGTTGACAAGAGTCACACTTGCCACACAAAGTTGTCGCAATATCGATTGTAAGAGTGATAGTTTACGGTAGAAGGAAGTTGGCGAAATATGGTGTCATAAATGCCTTGTAAGTAGCTACAGTACGAGTTGACAATTAGCCGGACGAGAGTGAACTGACCGATCACTAACACGATACGCGATTTAGTGGCTTTGAGCACTACACATGTGCCATTCGGATCAATATCATGCCAAGGCTGTCCAGAGATCGAAACGGTTGTCGTGGATGAACTTCATAGCCTCGTCCAACGAGGGAGAGTGCCTCTAGCCTACGTCAATAGAATTAAGCGGAGTACACAGAGTAGCCTAGATAGAAATAGTCTAGTGGTCATGATGGCAAGTGCAAGAGCCCCTGTCGGAGTCTTGTACCTTCAAGCCGGCGCCGCTTCTGAGTATTGTTCTGACTACTAGCGTCATGGCCAGCCACGACTGTCGGCGGCCTCGGCAACCGCTAACCGTGCTACTGAGTACTGAAGTACTGAATGATTTAGTCTCTGCCTGGACAAACAAGGTGAATCAGTTTCTCCGCAGCGTGACGCGTTGCGGAACGGCTCGGCAAAAGTCGACGCAGCCTCGATCTCGTTTATGTAAACGCTGGTCCGCTTACGAGTCATCGCTTTACGCGCAGAATGCTCCTCTGCCGTGCGAACACACGACACCTCGGCATCAGAGACCCTTATATTCAGTCTCATAGAATGACCCACCCGTTCTAATTTCCCCCGACTCGACATCACGCACAACTTGAACATGGGAGCAGTGTGGGCCCTCATCGACGAGAACTTCATCCCTGGCCGTGCCAGGTTCAAGGCCACGGACGTGCCAGACATGACCGGCAAGGTCGTCCTCGTCACTGGTGGCACGGCGGGTATCGGCAAGGAGACCGCCAGAGTGAGTGACCGTGTACTTGCCGAGAGCCTCTAACTAACGCGTCCTTCAGGTGCTGCTCACCAAAAACGCCAAGGTCTGGATCACTGCGCGCGATAAATCCAAAGGCGAAGTAGTCCTCAAGGAACTCAAGGATGCAACCGGAAAGGATGCCAGCCTCCTTATCATGAACCTCGCAAATCTCAAGAGTATCAAGGACGCGGCAGAGGACTTCAATTCGTGAGACCCTATCTTTTTGATCGCCATATCTCGGGAGAGCTGACAACGGAACAGCAAGGAAAAGCAGCTGAACGTCTTGTTCAACAATGCGTAAGCAGTTACTATGATTGTTTTTCACATGTCGCTAACGTCGTGGGCGCATCAGGGGCGTTATGGTTCCTCCGTTGGAAATGATTACCGACGATGGCTATGACCTGCAGTTCGGGACCAACGTCCTTGGTCACTTCTATTTCACCAAACTCGTGCTTCCCACCCTATTGTCCACCGCCAAATCATCGTCAGACGGTACTGCCAGGATCGTTAATACCTCATCTAACGGTCACTGGTTCGGTGGTCTCGATTATGACACCACGAAGGACGGGCCAGAGCGCAGAAAGCGAACTCAATGGCAACTGTACGGGCAGAGTAAGACGGTGAGTATATTGGGCTGTGTCGGTAGATACCGGGACTGAGGCTATCTGTCAGGGTAACATCGTGTTTTCGGCGGAGCTGGCGCGGCGATACGGTGATCAAGGCATTGTCTCAACTTCCTTGAACCCAGGTTAGCTCACATTCATGCATTTGAGCGATTATCGTTTACGCGCGCAATCTAGGCGGCATCAAAACTGACCTGCAGCGGCATACGGGAAGTTTCACTCAATGGTTCTCGGTATGTGACTCTTAATGTGCCATGCTGCATGTTTATATTATGACTCTTTCGTAGTCCAAGTTCCTCAGTGATGTGTCGTACGGAGTGATTAATCAACTATATGCGGGCACGATTCCAGACGGCAAGTCTTTGAATGGCAAGGTATGTATGCCTCGCCTCGTGTTCGTCCTGGATGGTGACCACCACCTCTTGCAGTACCTAATCCCATGGGCACGCATTGGCAACCCTCGTCCTGATACGCAGGACCCCGAGATTGGGAAGAAGCTATGGGACTACCTGGAGGAACAAGTCAAGGATGTTTAGTTCTGTTATTTCTGGACTTTCGGTTACTCTACACAAATCAATAGTACGTTACATGTTGCAGAATCGTGAATATGCTGTGTCACATGTGTTCATTCAAATTCAAGTTGTTCCGTAGCCGTGGCGTAGCAACAGAACGGGATCGTGGGTATTCGATCAACGTTCGCCAAGCAATAATATCGCACGATGCCCGTTCGTAAGCGGGCAGCGACGAAACTTCGACCGAGAACATCCACCCGTCCTACTACTAGACTATGTTTATTACGTTCACGTTGGCGATCGCTTCACTCCGCATTCAGGATTGCCGGCCAGGTGTCTTCCATTGCTCGCGTTCTGCCGCTAAATTACGGTATACGTAATCTGAGCTCGATGCACGTCTCGTACCTAATCATGAGCGCCATCACCAGAGCAACCTCCGTACACCGTACAAGCCATGGGCGCTCGGAAGTTGGACATCGGGCGGCAAACAAGTGCATGTTCCATGCAGCCTTTTTCTACGAGCGCAGCCGCGGCTGTGAAAATCGCGACGAAATCGTCAGGCTTGACGAAAAAATATTCATCGACGCGAACCAGTGTTCACGGCGTAAGGTGCAGCGCCCCTGACGCCGTCACAGCTAGGTACCACAATATAAACGGCTCCTCGAAATGGATCGTCCGCAGTTCCCAACTTGATCCGATTCCCTCTTTTTTTGATCGATGGCCTACAGTATGGACGTGTGGTGGTCCGTCTTCAACGAGGTCGCTTTTCCTGGTCGTCCGAAGTTTACAGCCGAGGACGTGCCAGACATGACTGGCAAGGTCGTCCTCATCACAGGCGGCACGGCTGGCATCGGAAAGGAGACCGCCAGGGTGCGTTCGCTTGAATCCGTGGGCTTTCCCCTCGTCCAACGCATTCATCAGGTGCTACTCACCAAGAACGCCAAAGTCTGGATCACCGCCCGCGATCGATCTAAAGGCGACAAGGTCCTCAAAGAACTCAAGGATGCGACCGGCAGAGATGCCCACTTCGCCGTCCTGAACCTGGCCAATCTGAGGAGCGTTGAGGCAGCGGCGAAAGACTTCCATTCGTGAGCCGCTCTGCCGTGTTGATCGTCGCAGACAGCGCTGACGCGCGAACAGCAAGGAGAAGCAGCTGAACGTGCTGTTCAACAACGCGTGAGCTCGAATCGTCGTTTCTCTGATCGTTGACCCAGACTCGCGTCAGCGGGGTCATGGTTCCACCCAAGGACATGCTGACGGACGAAGGCTACGATCTCCAGTTCGGGACCAACGTGCTCGGCCATTTCTACTTTACGAAACTCTTACTTCCCACGCTCCTTGCCACGGCCCAGTCATCGCCGGACGGTCATGTCAGGGTCGTCAACGTCGCATCGAACAGCCATCACTGGTTCGGCAGGATTGATTACGACACTCTGAGAGACGGTCCAGCGCGCAAAGAACGAACCCAATGGCAGCTGTACGCCCAGAGCAAGACGGCAAGTCCACCGGATCGTATCTCTGCACCTCGCTCACGCTTCGTGTTAGGGCAACATCGTTTTCGCTGCCGAGTTGGCGCGGCGGTACGGTAGCCAGGGCATCGTCTCGACCTCCCTGAACCCAGGTCAGTGCACCGTCCGCGCGCGTTTGGTGGAGAGCTAGACCCTTTGCACGCTCTAGGTGCCATCGACACCGACCTGCCGCGGCATTCCGACAGCGCTACGCGGTGGTTCTCGGTACGTGATCTTCGCATTGTCCTCGGGTGGTCTGACGACGCGCTCTAGTCTCACTGCCTTACCGGCGTGTCACACGGGGCGATCACTCAGCTGTATTTGGGCACGGCTCCCAACGGCCAGTCCCTTAATGGAAAGGTGCGTGTGCTATACACCGTGCGTCTCTCCGATGACGACGCCGTGTCTTTCGCAGTACTTCATTCCGTGGGCACGCCCCGGTGAGCCTCAACCCTACACGCAAGATCCCGAGAACGGGAGAAAGCTATGGGAATACCTCGAGGAGCAGATCAAGGACCTCTAGGATTCCCCTGGTTTTCTTCTCCTGCTATTCGTGTCCTTTTCGATATCCTAGCTTATACCGTGATCTCACCGGTACTAATTCGTTTGCGCTCGTTTATAGCCCTAAATTTATTAATTATTCCGTGTCAGTAATCTCAGGTTGCAGTGCAATCCGTTCATAATATGGCTGTGGAGAACTCACCTCATGGCGACGGAACCATTTGATTCCCGCCCACTTGAAAGGATTGATGGCATCGGTGACAGGTTGTCGCTTACCGTACTGATCGGATCAGCCGCTGCGTGAGCCAACTAGCGTGGCGCAGGCACTCCGGTAACCAAAGAATGAGTTGGTTCCGGCTCATCCCGGGGCGTGCATTTCAAAGACGTCATGCTCATGGCATGCGGTCAGACTCTCGATCGATCACGAAGCGGGCCCTGGAATCTTCAAGGACGCCGTAGCAGAAGCTCTCGGTACGAAGGATTCACGGCGACGGCACTGATCGCTTCGGGATCGTGGACTTGACGCTGGACCATGATCCCTTGAGTCGGTTCCAATTATAAATATAGTATCAATAACATCAGGTACTAGTCTGCAGTCAGCCGGCCCATTTGGTTGACAAACAAGAACGTTTGAAATGTGTTGGGTTCGCCTGGTGACCTCATGGCTCATCTACTGGCGCTGTCATGTCGATAGAAACTCATTACCTTGCCTTAGAGAAATTCCAGCTGTCAGCTCGTTCGAGTTGCCGACAATACTGTTTCGTCTACTCTTGCACTGATGCAATGACCGGATTGAACACAGCATCCGATAGATTCTGCTGTAGTGAAGCCATATTGGTACAAGATCGTCCTCCCCATACTAGCTTTAAGATCGGTCATTTTTGTGCGTATCCACAAGTACAAGAGGAATACTTCGCTTTCTACTCTCGGGCCTCCATCATCAGCGGTTATGAGTCGTCAGCTTTTGGCTTCTTCGCCGCTGCAACTGTTGGCACGCAGACCCCCCGCACGCCCACGTCAGGCCCACCGTCTGGCTCGATGGCGCGCTTCCGCTTCTCTCCTGTCTGCGATTCACTGGACACGATAGGCTGAGGGACATCCTTCGTTTTTTCCCTACCACCTCCACCTTGCCGCCCACCTCCCCGGCCTCCCCTGCCGCCGCGTCCACCCCGTCCCGAGCTCCCCTTGCGCATCTGTGACCGTGACAGAGCCGATTTCGCAGCAAAATTGGCGCGGTCGATCTGGAACTGTTTTTCTTCCTCTTCTGTCGATAGCACCAGATCAGGTCATGACAATGTCGGAATCGAGCGGATGCTTACCATCAGGAATGGTCCAGACGACCTCTTTCGAGTTGACCGTCTTGAGGTGCTCCTTGACGTACTCAATCTCGTCCTCTTTCAATGTCTTTTCGAATCCAACTAGCCCAGAATCGTCGCCTTTGGAGAACTGGATGTACGGAACGCGTGCGAAGCGCTCACGGAGAGGAGCCTTGGGGTATACGTTAGAGATTATGCTTGGCGAGATTGAGGGACGTGCCTTCATCTCCGTAAAATTCGCATCGCCGCCGCATCCCGTGAATTTCAAAGTAGCGCCTCGGACGAATGGGACATCTTCCGTCTTGACGTAGCCAACCCTATCTTCGTTATCATCATACACACGTATCTTTTCCCCCATGAATTCAAGGAAAACTTCGGGTTTGGTTTTTGATCTAGGGTTGTCCATCTCTCGGAAAGCGTTGAATCCTCTTCTGGATGACATACTGTCTTTGCGGAGATCTGCAGCCTTGCCTGTAAGGCCTTTCTCTTTGATTTTCATGTCACAATAAGCTCCCCTGTAGTGGTCAAAAGTGAAGACGGAGTACTAAAAGTGGGCGTGCTTACTTGGACATGATAAGTAACTCTTCCCCCTTCCAGGAGGGTTTTTGATCCGCGTTCAAGAAGGCCTCCACACCCGCCATGTCAGCAAACTCCACAAATACGGAGCCCTATCCAAATAGAACGAGTCAGAGGGCAACTTACATACAACAACAGGCCAGGCACACCTTGAACTCCTTTTTCCCGTCTACCCGACGCATCCGGACGGCGTTCACCTTGCCATATCGTTCTAAAAACGACTCCAACTCTTGTTGAAGCCCCGGTTCCTCGTTTCCGAACCCTTTCTATCGCGTGGGTCGGCCTCTGCGAAACGAATTCCAAGAGAGCACGCACGGCGTATACACTCCGCTCGAATTGGTCCTTGGGCTTCTGTACCTCGGTCGTGCGTCGGACGTGTTCGGCCTCGTCGTCGACTTCGAGTTCCGTGCTGGTTCGCAGTGCGCGTACGATAAAGTCGTGGCCTTTGGCAGTGTGCTCTCGCATGCGCTTGAACGAAGCGACGGTCTTGATGGGCACCCAGTGGTCCGCGTTAGCGGTGTGCAACGTCCACATGAATCTTGGGAGAACCCGTCAGCTACGCGAACAATCAGGAGGTCGCAGAGCGTACTTGTCGTATGGAAGGTTCGAGTCTGCAAAGTAGAACTCGACTAGAGGAGAATGACTCGAGCCAGTCGAAGACGGGATGGAAAGGAATGAGAACACACCTTGCTTGCGGGCTGCAGCGAGAGATTCGTCGTCTTGCGTAGATGTATCGGCCGATGATGCCTCCGCTGCGGTAGGAGATACAGGGATATCGTGGACCGGTGCAGGTTCAGACACAGACATATCGAGTCAAATAATGTCGAAAAGGAAAATGAGCAAGACAACGAAGGGGGTCTGAGCAGGTATGAGAAAGACTATTTCTGATACAAAAGACTGGAATCAAGGTCGATGTTGGAGTAGACGAGGCTCGAAACAGAGCCGTGTAGATGCAGTGGTTACTGAGCGTTCGAACGTATATCGGGTCTAGCCGAAGATAATCAACCAAATTTATCACTACCTACAATCACTATTAGTACGGACTAGTCACGGTAGCAGTACCACTGCTAGCCTGAGCACTAACCCCAAAAAGTGACCAGCGAATGACTTCCTGCTACTGGCACGCATAATGCGCAAATCTTGACAATCCTATTATTCGAAGCCTAACCGCATTTGTCGGTCACTTCCATCCAAGCATCGGTAAATCTGGCATAGTCTCATCAACGTCACTGACCTTTGCTAAGATATTAAGATCGTTGGTGAGCCCCTGACAGAGAAATTCCGGCTCAGGGTGTTTGGTTTATTCGCTTCAAAGATTGCTATACAGAAAAGCATCGAGCACTGGGAGTCGAGACGGCCTAGCCTCAGGCCGTTATACCAATCAATATTGGTTATTTCAAGAATTACTAAGTACACCCTGTGTGTGAAGCGACCACAAAAGTAGCAGTATGGAAACAACATAGATCGTGAATTCGGTGTACTTCTAACATCGGATTGAGAAGGTTGATGTTGATCGCTGGTGGTGTATCGGGTTTGGATGTCATGACACTACTCTCGGGCGACATTCTCCAACGTCAACTAGCCCGACCGTGAACTGTTAGTTTCACTGGCGTGCACGACGACGACCTAACTTACATTAGTGACTGATGCGATGGACTGGATTGTCTTGTGGAGTGGCGCTCGGAAGTTTGAAGCGCCTTCGTACTGCTAACCGCAGCCACGCTACCGAGCCCGGCGACCCAGCTTTCCGCATGTATGTTTCATAGAAGAAATCAAGGAATAACAACAGGTAACTTAGGACGATGATACCACCAATGAAGCCTGCGGTGGGCGAACCAGAACAACCACCCCCGTGAGGGAGATATTCGGAGAAATGATTATATGCAGCATACTGATAACCTAACATGGTGCCGTGCATAAAATCAATAGGGACCAAAAATGATTTAAAACCTACCAGCAAAGACTGCTGTCGCTAGAATGAGCACAAACTGGCAAATCTGCATCGTTGTGAGGTGTCGCTTCCACTACCAACTTTCATGTGAACGGCAGTAAATTACTGATAGGAAGATGATCGTTACCCATAATCTGGCACCACCGGCAGTAGCATAGTAATAATAGTCTTCGAGCTTCCTATGAGTCGAGGTGAATATTACAGAGTTTTTAATACGTACACATCAACACATGAACGCCGAGGTTAAGAAATGCAGGAAGCCAGGTCTGGAACAGACGTTAGTGTCTGAACTAAGTCACGTCACAGGTTACGCTTGCCGCCGTTGTTCGACCATTCAGTTGCACAAATGCCAGGACCGCCGTCGCCGCGTGATGATATACGTGCAAGAAAGCTTTTCGATGGGATCAAGGCTCTAGTTGGGCATTCAAAAGCACAACACTCACAGAGAGGTTTTTTCTTCAGAACTAAGAAAACTGTGTCGACGAACTCGTAGTACTTGAAATAGTAGTTCAACGTCAAATAAAACTCCAGTCTCTTTAAGAGAACCGCATTCAGTCAAAATATACTCGATGATAGAATACTCACATCCGTATAGGCTTCACTGGCACACAACAAACCATAAGTGCCTATTTCGGGCTTCAGCCAATTCGAGAATATCTCTTCACCGATGAGTGTCATGAGGATGAGGCTTGCAGCACTCAGTAGTAGGTTGTGGGCGCGGAATAAGGTAGCCAGCTTCATGGGCACCTTGTCTCTCATAGTCACGTAGGTTCCAAAGACGACCACAAGGTACGTCGCGGTTATACTGACAACCGCAGGCCATGTCGAGAGTGGGGTCTGTCCTGGTATATAAGAGGTGAGATGCACCGGAACACGATTAGTGGATATGAAGGAAAGGATGAAATCAGCGAGGTAAGGCATAGTTTGGAATCTAAGAGCACAAGTGGTCACCGATGCATGATTGTCGCAGTCTACCTGTACTTATGACATCGAAAATAATTATTGATCAATGCGCTCGACGGTGAGTAATTGAGCGGGTAGGAACTTGCCTGACGTAAATTATTGTCAAGCATGTGTCAATTCTCGCCGATTTGCTGCCGTCCACCAGCGCGACTCGGAGTCTAGGTGACGAAATCGAGTATCCAGGAGAGTCCCCTCAGTTTGCCAGTAACTCGAAAGTCAGCGCTGGCATCGTACTCGCATCATGATGCCAAGTGATGTGGCCGACCAACATATTTAACTATAATGGCAGCCGATCTGACGTTAGTGAAGCTTTGAAGTGCTAGGGCCATCAGCTTTTCCTTACTAACTTAGCACCATTTTGGCACTGAAATGGAACTTTTTCGGCTACACCTGGTAGGGTCTCTCAGGTAATAATTCCCTTATTTGCAGCAGTCCAACCAAGGTATGGAGCGCCAAGTGCCAAATAATTCTCCGCGATTTTTTGCCGTGTGGCGCGCGCGATACAGGCTGAGTCAGCGCGATTTCGGGCACGACTCGCGCGATTCTTAGAAATTGTCGGCGCGATTTGGAAAAGAATGCAGAAATCCCATGATGTCTAAGCTACACCAGCTAGTGCTAGTAAGGACTTGTAGGTAGAGAAAGACACGAGTACGGTACGGGCGGGTGACCCGCCAACTTGTATTATTTTGTACCCGTGCCCAAAAATTGTAGTTGTTCCCACCAGCCAGCATCCCGTCGACAACGACATGGCGGCTGCAGCCTTGCCACCACCACCGCGTAGTCAACGAAGAAAACGCGTCCATCTACCTGACCACCATGTCGTCGATGACGACGCAGCAGCAGCGGCGGCGACCTCACCACCACAACCACCACGTCATAAACCGCAACGACGCGTCTACGCTAACCCCACCGCTACGTCGTTGTCAACAACGACACAGCAACAGCAGCAGCAGCAGTAGCGATCCCGCTGCCGCCACGTGTTTACATCGGCCTCACCACTGCGCTAGCGCCAATGCAGATGCAGCAGTGGCAGCGACCCAGCTGTCACCACCGTGTCGTCAATCGCGACGATACATCTACTCCAACTCCACTAGTGCGCCAACCGACGCCAACGCAGCAGCGACCCCACTGCGACCACCGTTCTGCCCACCACAACGACGCGCACACGCCGACGACCCTGCTGCCACAACCGCGCCGTCGTTGCAGCAGCGACCACGCCGCCACCGCGTCTGCACCGACTTCACCACCATGTCGTCGACAACGACGCGGGGGCAACAGTGGCAGCCTCACCACGATCACCACCATATCGTCAACGATGATGACGCGTCCACGCCGATCCCACCACCATATCGTCGCGACGACAATGCGGTAGCAGTGGCGAACACTGGCATCCAATCACTGTCACGTCGAGGATGGCGACGCAGCAGCAACAGCGACGAGGTTGCCACGACCACTGCGTCAATGACGCGCACCGCGAGGTGATCATGGCGACACTGTGATGCTCACGATGGCGCGACCGCCATGATGTCGCCGTGCCCACTTCACACCTCACCCATGGGTCAACCCGCGATGGGTACATACCCATATACCTACCACGACGGCCACGCGATGAGCTCGACCGCTCGCCCGCTATGCTGACCACACCCTCGTGACCACTGCCGTTCGCCGGCCATGCCAACTATCCCCATCGGAGCCCAACTCCTCGCATACCACACCCACCACCGCCTCTTATGCACATCGTCCCTGTTCGAGTGCAACCGCTCGTCTACCACGTCCTCTGCGCCTATTCGAGTGCGACCACTCGAGCGCGATCTCCAGCCCCTCGCGCTGACTGAACCCTTTTGGGCGCGACCGCTCACCCGCAACACCCACCTCGACCGTTCGAGCTCGACCACGTGCCTAACGCGCCCGTGTGAGTGCGGCTGCTCACCATCAGCGAGTGACAGCGACGACGATGACGACGTGATGATCGCGATAGCGCGATCGCCACGAACATCCCTCGTCATGCACCACCGCTCGTCCCTACCCACTTTCCATCCCACCCTCGAGCAGACCATACTATTTCATACCATCGACAACGACCACTCGTTTTCAACCCTCACAGGTCTGTTTTCAACGCTCCCCACCCGTTCTCGATCGCACTGACCCGCCTTTGACCCTACTCACGTGTTGATGACAGCGTCCACTCGTTCCTGATGCCGCCGACCCGTTTTCACCCCCACCCTCTCATTTTCAACGTTGTCCACTTATCCGGGTCGCCATTGGCACGAGTGCACAACGACGTTGGTAGGTATGATAGCATGTATTATGTAGGTTATAAATACACACATTATATCTTACTAGTCTAATCTATAAATCGCGCTGACTCGGTCTGTATCGCGCGCGCCACACGGCAAAAAAACCGCGGGAATTATTTGGCACTTGGCGCTCCATATTTGGCGCTCCATAAGGAAGGACCCTGAGTTAGCTCGCTAAGAGCCGCTAAGACGCCCATCGTCCAATCAGAGTCTCCAAATAGTTTGCAAAAGTATCGTTAAAAGTTACGCTATAATCCTACACACCTAAAATGACCTAACGTCTGATGGACACTAAAACTAGTCTATGTTGGACTGAGGTTTCTTGAGTGTGAGGCTGATGTTTTCTGGCCTTTGTTTGCTGTGGGACGCGTCAATCATCAACGTTACCCTCAGTCAGGAAGGTAGCTGGGGTCCCGTATTGTATGTTCACGGATTGTACACAATGTTATTAGTCAGCCATGAGGGACCAGACGTGCTAAGGACATATTTTATTAGGCATGTCAGTCACATCCAGATGAATATATAATTAACATCCAAGTTGCCAGATGGAAAAGCATAATCGGGTGTAAGCTCTATGGTATGAGCAATACACACAGCGCAGTTTACTAAAGGAATGTGTCATGTCAAAGCAAATATGATGCTACCATTGGGAATGCCAATTCAACCACGGGAAATATGACATCTATTTCTGACAGTTCCATAGATTTGTGTGTAGTGTACTCGGAGAATGTGCAGACCCACCTTGGAGTATGCAAGGAATATGAAGTGGGATCCAATAATCTCATGCATCTTTGTATTGTCTATAGCGTCACCCAAACGCGTGCCAACCAATGAGCTGTATACCTAGTCTACGGATCTCGTATTGGTTGGAGGGTGTTATGTTAAAGGTCGATCAATCGATTAAATTCATACTCAACCTACGTATGACATAGTAACTACAGCCCATAGCATGAAATCTTCACTGTTCAACCTTCACACTACCTGATCATCGTCGGAGCGGCGGTAGTTCCATCACATCGTTTGTTACTGCTTCGTTGTTATCGACGACGCAGTACTGGGATCAGCATAGATATGCCGTCGCGACTCAGACCAACGACGCGGTGGTAGTTCCGTCACGTCGTCTGTTGATGCTGCGTCGTTATCGACGGCGCAGTACTGGGATCGGTATGGATGTGCTGTCGCGACTCAGACCAACAATGCAGGGGTAGCGGGATCTGTGGTGGTTGGGTCAGTATGGATGCGCGGTCACGATCGACGACGCGGTGGTGATGGCAGCGGGGTTGCTGCTGCTACTGCCGTGTCGTCATCGGTGTCGGCGCGGTGGTAGAGCTAGAAGTCACACATCAAGATATCGGAAATCAGGAGGTCAATTGACAGGGTACGCGTGATGTAAGGAAGGAGACAGGTAAAGGGAAGGGGAGGGTGTAGGAAAGAATGGCACGTATCGACAGTAAGTGATCATTACGACGTGGGGGGGGAAGTGGTAGACGCGAACGGAAAGATCGCAGCATGCATTTACCATACGAGGTCATTGTGGATAGCTTTGTGCAACTCAGACGTGACGTCCTTGGAGGCTGGGACATCGGCGTTCTGAGCAGTTGGCTGGTAATCCGCCAGGTCCTTCTGCAAGCAGGTGGTGAAGAACCTATAGAGCATCAGCTACACCGCATGGAAATTGGAAACAGTCAGCCTTACACTTCGTGGTACTTCTTACTGGCCTCCGGAGACAGCTTCATGTCGTCAATCTTATCTCGTAAGCCAGAGAGAAGCCTATCAATGTATTCCCAGAAACGGTGACTGTCCCACTGTTCGGGTTTGTCTTCCTTCTCGGATTCGTTGTTAGCCAACTCAGCCCTAGGCTCATTCTGATCGTCCTCGCCAACGGAATCATTGATGTCTGTCTGGTCAGAGCGCGACTTGAGGAGTGCGACCTTTTCTGCCATGCATTCGTTAACAAGGGTCTGGAACGTCAGGAAACTAGCGCGCTATCATACGAGAGTAAGTAAAATGTACTTGCAGAATGCGGATGCGTACCAGGAATGCGAACCGAGCCCATTGGGCCGTAGTGATCTCATAGTAACCAGGTGGGGAGAGGGACTTTGCAAGGAGAGAGATATGAAGCTTGTTCTTGATGCTGCTACTAATCTATAACATAGTTAGTCCAACAGCGCGATCGACTCTGCACCGCACACCTTCGTCTTGATGATCGACCTTTGCTTGGTCAGGATGTCCTTCAAAAGAGTGTCGATGTAAGCCGAGAGCTCGGGATCCTCTAACGCAGCAGGGGGGATCTTAAAGAGCGCAGGACTCTTCTTCATGAAGAGCTACAGTGAAAATAGACATTAGTTTATCTGAGGTACGTGTAACTCAGTGCAAGCGTACCCAGATGTTGTCGGGGAGCTGCACAAGATATCCGGTGAGGTTCGGAGAAAGTAAGCACGAACGGAGGCGATCCTTCATAATCTCCTATGGGGGTCGTGAGGCAGGTGAATCAGAAGGTGCGCAATGACTTTCCTTGAACTCTGGAGAGTGAATAAAGGTAGCCGTCGCGTCCTTCTTAAGTGCACGCTCGAGCGACAGTAGTTTTGCGAACACTGTCATGAGCATTTCGCTGTTGTCGAGCTCGGGGGTTTGTTGGTGGAGTGTCGATATGAGAAGAAAACAGTACTTACCTCAGCGAAACTGTCAAGTGCGTCGTCTTCAAGCTGGTTCGCCCTACTGACGTCGAGTGCAAAGTGACGACTCCGCTTTGCACGACGGGCTTGCTCCAGGTCGTCCGAGTCCGCGGGGGAACGGGCCCGTCGTGAAACGCGAGAAGGAGGCGTGTAGTGTAGAGAGGACTGGGAGCCCCAACGAGGAGATCTTAACGAGGGAGTGGAAGGGAAGGTGGGTGATCGCAAGAGCGGCTGGGCTCGACGAATACGGGGTGTCCCTACGCTGGCATCGAGCACTATGTTGTGCTGTTGTTCGAAATGCGAGAGGAGGCTCATGCCTGTTGCGGAGGGCAAGGATCGAGTAGCATTGGTAGGGACTTTTAACTTACCAGCGCACGAGTCAGCACGACACAGCACGGAACTCGCAAACTATGTTTGTGTTTATTTGCATATCAATAAATGAGATGCGCGAAATCCTGGCGATCAAGGTCATAGAATTACACAAGAGGTTATTCACCATGTCCAAGGCGTGCCACCCAAATTTCCCTATTTTGCTCTACTGACCGCAGCCCATCAAGCTTTACCAATCTTATGCAGAGCCTTTCGATCTGCCTATCGTGAAGCTTCTCGTTCTTCACGTGTCAGAACACCGAGTATTCGAAGACGGTAGGAAAATTACGTTCATCGAACTTGCGCAATTAATGCTTTATTCCAGCTCTGAAAAGGACGCCGATGCCGTCGCAGACACATGCAGATCACGTCATCGCAAGCGTAGTCCCACTAGGAAAGCGTTTCATTCCCACTGCGTATGTATGATCGCGTCACGAAAGAGTCGATTGACATTCGGTTGCAGGATACATCACAACCCTGCTCATCTCTTTCTCGTTGCGGAATAAGACACAGTTACCAATGGGTTGGGTCCCCCGAGTTCTGGTCCAATGAGGCGTACCATACGCAGAGATATGGGATGTTTTGCATGACATGTACGAGTCACACGCAGGTTTCCCCAACTCTAGCGGAAGTCGGGCCACTCAGTCTGTATTCTAGGTTCCACCGTTCAACCATCAAGCCAGTGTTGAGACGAGGGTCACATATGAAGGTATCAAACGCCAATTACGACGAAATTGGTGAATAGATGTGATTACACTTAAATCTGTCCATTGCCATCTACATGTACTTGATTTTGAAACACACGAAAGATCAGTGATGTGGATAAGCCTCAATTCTCCTCGAGAATCGAGTCTTCTGCCAACGTCAGAAACCGTTCCGCCAACTTTCGAGTATAGACTAAGTATACGGAGGACGTGGGACGTGTTGCGCATGCATGGAAGTTGCGTACGTGAATATCTGAGGGAAAACTCCGTATGGTGAAGTAGGTCCACCCGAGGAAACTGCGCCATTTGTGACCATAGGTAAGGCACCATATGGCACGGATGACGGTCCAGCGCGAGGATATTGTTCCGGCATAGGGGGGGGAACGACTGGGAATGTACCATAAGCGAAGGAAGGAGCGGAGGTATAGTTTACCGTTGGTATTGGTAAAGCGTGACCCGAGGGACCTACACCGGCGCTGACGAAGGGTTGCAGTGAGGCGACGGGGTTCCGAGAACTTGAAGGTAGATTGGAAGGATTTAGGGGCCGATGTTGATCAGCGGTGGGCGTTTCGGCAATGGCCTGCGTAGGTAACTTTTCTTTTCCCTTGCGCTTCCCCTGCGTCTTCTTCGCGTGATCGAACACGGGTTGTTCCGAGTCACCTAATAATCCTTCGCAATTAGGGGTCCCCTTTCCTTTCTTCGCCCGCAGTAAACCTGCAGCCTGTTGTCGACGTGCAGCGTGGTCACCAGGAGAGATAAGTGGTGCACGAATCCGATCGTAGAGTGGTTGCAGGACCACCGCTTTGATGTATTGATGGTTATGGAGCGCACATGTATTGACGATATAGGCATTTGTTGTTGCGTGCTCAATTACCGACTTGTTTCGCGACGTAACAAGGCGTTCTTGCTTCTCGGGCATGTCCCTTGTTGAAGCGCAGAGTGAGGTAATGCAGTCGTGCTGCACATTCACCGTACAGATAACATCCTAAGAGATATGAATCAGTCGTCATGTTCTCGGAGCATTACAATTTAATTACCTGCGGCACAACAATTATAAGTTCGTCTGGTGTCATATATTGGACACGAGGGACACGCAAGCGAGGATGGAGGTCAGGAAGAAACTCGAAAAGGGAGACAACTATGTGAGAGGCTATGCCAGTGCGCTGCTCGGCGGGGACCAGTATTTCTCTGACTGTACCGATACGATATCCATCTAGATGCCTGATAACGACATGAGACCCTACCTTGGGGCTGTCTCCTCGTGCCGCCATGAAGGAAGTGGCCTGATGATATTGTTCAAGTCGTGTCGACGTACTAGGTGTCTGACGAAGGCACCGTGCAGCCCGGGTTTCCCTCCAATTGACTGGGGGTATAACTTCTGGCTTCCCCCTTCCGGTTTGACGTGTTGGTAAGTGCGCTATGCCTTTGACGCAAGTCAGCGGACTCTTTGCTGCACGCCAATAAACTAACTTACCAACTCGTGGGACTTCCCTGGTAGGAAAGCCAAGCATATGGCGCTGGTGAGGATGCTCGTCCATGTATCTGATGATGTCCGGCCCTGCTTTAACCCACCCGGCATTAGGGTCATGCCAGACCCCGCCCGCAACAATATGCTTTACGTGGTCTTGCATAGCGAATAGTTTGCACGCATCGCGGCTTGGTGCTTGGCGATTGCTGTAAATCGACGCAAGACGAAACACGTGGTTGAATGACTCGTAGCGCTCAGTCGAAAAAAGGATAGCAGGTCCAAATCGTCTGATGTACATGGGCAGGTGGAGTAGGAAATGGAACTTCGCTTTCGTCACCAAGATGCTCGGTGCACATTTTGCGCTGATGGTAAGAAAGTCGTCGATGACGCTTGATAGCTCAGCCTATGGTGTACTGAAAGTTAATTGAGAGCACGCTGGAGGGATGTTGTACTAACGAGGTAGCTTTCTGTGTCCTCGATCGAGGTATGCCACAGGAGGACGACGAGACGCCCGATTACCAACCAACCGTCGAGGACGGTCTCGGGGACAAGATCGTATATCAAAAAGGGCATGACTTGCGCAAGGCTCTTGAAGTGCCTTCCGACAAGACTGCCCTTGTATCTAACAATGTACTCAGCGCCGAGCGTAGGGGAATTCAAACCATCTTTGTTGACAGATTCTAGCCGAGTCTGGAAGGTTGCGAGCAAATGTGCCTTGTCGAGGATAAAGGCAGTTTGGCCCCAGAAATACTTGACGACACCGAGAAGAATGGTGTGGAGGACCTCGGTGGGCGTATCTAAATGGACGTCCAGTCCTCGTATGCCCAGGAGCGGGTTGATACAGTCGTCGATTGATCGACCTCCGAGGAGGGCATTGAGCTCGTCCTGTAAACGCGCCGCGATCTCGGCTTCTGATAGTACGGGTTTACCGGCCGCCCTCTTGCGAAGAACTTTGCCAAGTTCGAGTAACCGGTTCACGATCGCAGTTGTTGCAGCGTCGCGAATACCAGATTGGCTGACGGCGGACTTGACCTTCTCAGTTCCACCAGAAAGCATGGATAGCTGAATCTGGTGTTTCACTTGAGTGCGAGTGTCTTCGGGCGTACGCAGCTCCCCACACTGTCCCAACGCGGTTAGCTGACCATCACGGCAAAGCCAAACGGCAAATAATACCTCAAAGATTTTGCTGTATCCAAGATCTGTTTTCTTCTCGGCATCTGTACCGCCAACTTTACACGTGCGGCAGAAGTAGTTGCATCGCAGTCCACCGTGGCTGCATTCTTCCGCCTGCATCGGATTGTCGCCGGTGATGATCAACTCGTAAGGGATAAGCATGACCTCTTCTTGATCCTTGACGTCGAATGCTATAATGGGATCGCGCGTCGCATTTCTGATGTGTGAACTCAGTACAAAGCGCACGACCCAAACACACGAACTAACCGGATCGATTCCTTGAGACCTTGCATTAATTCCATGGGAGTCGTGTATGGCGATCCCGATACAAACCGGATGGAAAATTCTTGTTCGAGCACCATACGCGGCAACAAAGCGTTTGACACGTAAACCACATGGTGTTTGTTCCATTGCTTTGAAATGTTCCCCGAGACGTCGTCCATGAATATGATCAGTGGGACAGTGTAGACCATACGTCCACCAGATTTTACTCGAAGCGGGTTTGGCATAAGATTTGAGAAGGCGACAGATGAAGCTATACAAACGGCCTCAGCCTACAGCATTTGCGAAACGAGATGACGTACGTGCAAACTTGATGCCGGTGCTGCCAAGTTTGCGTCGCAGGTCTTGGAACGTATTGAAGAACGTCGAAACCGAAACAGTAACCCGTTCTGGATCGACTACAAATCCATCCTACACATTACCCAAGTGAGACAGATCATAAAGGAATCGCAAGGACAGACCATAGTCCGAGAAACTTTGTGGCCAAGTGCTAAAATAGTAGGCGCCATAGGTTGTTCATCTGCCGATATCCTTTCTTGAAAGAATTTCTTTGGTATGAAGTACTGACCAGTCGACTGCTGGAGGAGTTCGTCAACGAAGTAGACCTCACGATCCACGCGAACGCATGGGGGTGCAAGACCGTCCGGAAGATCTTCGAGCATCTTCTGTCCATGGTGGACTTGCGACATTCGACCTCGTCCATCCTCAGGATATACTTGCATTGCGAGTCGCGTAACAGGATTTGCGAAGTCCTGCATCGAGGGACCGTAGTAAGCGACAAGCCGATCGAGGCCAGATAGACTTACCATGGCGATCGCCTTACTGACGGCATTTAGATAGAACACGCTGCCAGACGTAGCTGTAACCTTCTCCGTTGGCGAACCAAGAAGATTCATTATACGGTCCTGCGTCTTTTTCACAGCATACATTGAGGGGACCTCAGGTGCTCCAATTTCTTTTGCCCATTCCAGGACAGCAGCTTGCTGTGCGCGCGAGAACCGAAGACGCGGAGAACTGAACAACAGGTGAGTTAAAAACTCCTATGCATACGTCAGTAAATATTGGACAGGATGTTCCGTTCAAACTTACTGGCATCGTCTTCCAGGGATATAGCGGTTCCGTGGGAGACACGCCCGAAGTCCCTTTGGACCTAGTGCGGCAGCCGGCGGTAGTACTATTCACAATCGCTAGATGATGCTCAGTAGAGAGATAATTATAGAGATGACGACGTACCATCAACATCTATGCCAAAGTCTGCAAAGAGCTCCTCGATGTTGCCCGTAGGAGGCCCATCGTCGCCGTCATCCTCGAGTTCTAGTTCTTCCTCGAGAGGTGGGAGGACACAGGAAAATAAAGATTCGCCTGCTTCAATCTTCTGTTGCATTTCCTCGAAGTAGTCGTTCAAATGTATGGTGCGCTCCGCTTGGAATTCCTCCCAGAGTTGACTCAATGGTGCCAAGGGATTCCCAGACGTTTCTGCAGCGATATCGGATCGAGGCGGTTTTTGTGGATTGCCCTCCATCTCGTCGTGACCATCGAGCGGCTCGTGTCGTATCTCGCATGGTTCATCTGGAACCGTCAACGGAGTAGATCGAATTCCAAGTTCTTCGAAGGCACTAGCTGTTAGTCGTGGCTGTTGCCCTCTCTTCCGATTCATCCTTTCAAGATTCCACTGATGCTTCCTTGATTTTGTATGGCCCGAGACATGACAGCGCCGCATGAATTTGCTACCACCACGAGACGAGCAAATCTTGCAGACGACATATCGCGAATCGCGAGGAGCTTCGGTGAACACTGTAGAAATGGCTATCAAACGTGAGGTGTACCAAGTCCAAATCACTGACCATTTTCGTCGAGGAGAGGCAGTGGGGATTTCGCCATGAATCTGCAGCGGTGTGAACGAAGGCTTCAAGTCACCTGACCACCCGACTGTGAGCTGTGCACAGACAAAGGGACTGGTTCTCAACAGCGTCGATGCCTTCCTCAGCACCGTGTTCTGAAACGACGTCGACTATCTTCAATGTCAAAACTACACGTGAACTCGATGGGTGTACCCTTGATACACTGACGTTTTCTGTTCGCTTTCATGGCACTATTTGTTGTTTTAGAGACCTTCCCGAGTATATCGTAAGTCTTCCTGTGTAATAAAGCCTGCAGCTCCTGATGTTCCCTCTTAGCCTGTAGAAGTTTCTATACGAGTCGCAGATGAATGGGCAGAGTTACTGCCCGTCACACACGATGTGTCTGCCGATATACCCAGGTCAACACGGTGTGAACTGCCGTCGCAGTTGAACCCTGTGAGTTTTTACCGTCAGATTTCACGCATTCTCATTATTTGCAGGCAATGTTCCCGTTTTTGCCGCTCTCATTCGATTTTGATCCCTCTAGCACGTCACAGTGGCGGCAGCTGACCAAAGAAATCGAGCGCTGCTTGATAGCAGATACCTGTCTCGAGAACAAATTCCCGGAGTGTTACCTCTTGATGCGGGAGTTCTTCTGGATGGCCTTCATTGCCTCGTATCCCACTTTCCCAGCAGGTAATTGGCAGAATTGGGATGCCCGCATCTCGATGGAAGGGAATTTTATATCAGGCTGGGTCAATGACGAGGACAATAGGGTTCTTGATGCTTCCATCGTCCACCAGATCATTTGGGAAGAGTTTGCGTCTACTGTCGAGCAGATGCTGTCAATCCCCACCGCTTTGTGATCATATATCCACTGTCTATGTAGTACTTTCATGAAGATCTGTATGCGCCAACTCAAATATTATGTCTGAGCCCTTAAAAATACTACCAGTGAGCGCAGAGCGCTGAGGCCTGAGTGATCAACCGGAAATCTTGAACCTGAAGGAGAACTCTCTTGATCAGCGGTCAGTACTTCGTCGAACAACTCGCACCAACATCTTCCTAGCATGCCTTGTAATGAGGACCTCAACTAATTGATGGCAGGCGAGTCCGCACATCATCTTCGTTCACATCTGACATGACGATACCCGTGAGTCCTCTCCTCATTCAAGTTTCACCAAGCGGTCGTCTAACCTGCGCTGCAGCCTCAAAGCCTTCATTTACTCCCTCAATGGCCACATTCCGGCCCACCACCCTCGCCCGTGCTACAGCCCACCAGGGTGACGGCCAGTGAAAACGACCTCAGCCCCATAACTCGAGACAAGCGTGCATGTCTCCCTCAGGCCCCGAGGAATGTCAACAAGCTCTCCGTCCACCGGCAACTGGCAACTACTCCCCGTCGTTTCCGCAACTCGGCAATCCCATGCCACCAAGGTTACCGTACGTCTTCCGACAGTGCTCCCAGACTAAGCCCTCAATCGTTTGCTTTCTCCAGCGCCACCTCTTCCTACACCTGACGATACATCTCACACCTAGGTACAGGTTCCGAGGGTGTTCCTTCAAACGGACCTCCCATCTAAGTGTTAAAAAGGTCTGTCTATGGCCACATCCCAGTCTGCCGCCCTCACCTGTGCTCCCGCCCCCGCTCCCGCCTCTAGGGCAAAAATCAACAAGAACGACCTTGGTGCTGCAACCCAGGGCAAGCACAAGTGTGACGCGCTCGCGCAGGTCCCGAAGAACGTCAACAAACCCAAGACTCCACATATCCCGAAGGACATCAAGGGCCAGAATACCGATCTTCCTTCTGCCAAGGCAAAGTTCGACGGCGTTGTTATCAAGTCCAGGGCTCCCCTATCTACCGGTAATCGCCAACCGTTCTCCATCGTTGCCGCGATTCGGCGGTCTTCCAAGGCCACCGTATCTCAGCCCAAGGTACACCCCCTTGCAGGTGTCAAGGAAGATGTAGAACCAGTCCTCGTCCATGCTGACAACGCCATAGCTGTCGACGCCCCCCCTGCCCCGCCGACAAAGGCCGTCTATCGGCCGTCTGCCGCTACCACGTCCCACGTCATCAAGCAAGATGTGCAACGGGTAGACATTTCCAAGCGAACTGCCTCTCATCTAAACGAATCTCGCGAGGAAGAAGACAGTCGTGTTTTCAAGAAACGGAGGACCTCGTCTGATACCCGATGAGGCAAAGTTGTTTGAAGACCGGGACGATCCCGAGACCCAGTTGGCGGCCGACGCCGAGCTCAATAGTGAGCCAGAAGCTGACCCAAACGGTGAGGAATGGGACGGCCTTGACGCCGACGATGGCGACGACCCTCTGATGGTTAGCGAATACGTCGGCGAAATCTTTGATTACATGAAGAACGTCGAGGTATCCACTTGCCATGCAGACCATCCACGACTCACTAATTTGTTCCCTCCAACAGCTCGTCACGCTCCCCAACCCGGATTATATGACAAGTCAGAAGGAGCTCGCGTGGTCGATGCGAGGCATCCTTCTGGATTGGCTCGTCCAGGTTCACGCTCGCTTCCGTCTCCTCCCGGAAACGCTCTTCTTGTGTGTTAACATCATCGATCGTTTCCTCTCTGCTCGTGTCGTGTCCCTCGCCAAGCTCCAGCTCGTCGGTATCACCTGCCTCTTCATCGCTTCCAAGGTGGAGGAAATCGTCGCCCCTTCAGTATCCCACTTTCTCCACTGTGCAGATTCTTCCTATACCGAGTCCGAGATTCTCCTTGCCGAGCGATACGTGCTAAAGACCATCGAATGGAACTTGTCCTTCCCGAACCCGATGCACTTCCTTCGTCGCATAAGCAAGGCCGACGACTACGACGTCAAAGCTCGAACCATTGGCAAGTATCTCTTGGAGGTCGGGACACTCGAATGGCGACTGTTGGCCACCCCACCATCATTGATGGCCGCCGCTTCGCTTTGGTTGGCACCTTGCATACCCCCCCAGTGTTTTCTTCTACCCTTTTGGCGTCACATCCGCGTGCATCATCTTAACCCATCCTAACACAACCCGTCTCAGATTTCTTTACTTCGTGATTCTTCGTTCTTCAGGCATTAGATGAGGTGTACCTTTAGAAATAGCCTGAGAATAATCATTTCAATGCAATATCATGCGCCCAACACTGTTGTTATGCTCTTAATGATCCTTCTTGTTATCAGCTTGTGCGCACAAGAGTCTGAGCGAGTGCTATACAGTTGGATTGATGCCAGTTTCCCTTCCATCAGTAATTCCATTCATTTCTTAGCCCACACTGTGAATTGCTTTCATGACGGAGACTGACAGTTCAGTGAAGGGCTGAACCCTCAGCTAACAATATGCAGAAGTACTTTGATATGGTTATTTGGATCATAAAGTGCCAATAGCTCGGGTGAGTAATGAATACATGAGTTAGATTCCACGGATATTTTGCCTGTGTCAGGTGGACGTCACGCGTGATAATGGTGCATCATATTTCCATAAGTGTCTATCTCACGTTAATTATTAATATCCCTGGCTTGTAATCCAAGCGTTCCTATGAGATTTCAGCTACCTCCGACCTTTGTCTAAGCGATTTTATCGTACAGTTGTCCATTACCATACATACGACGAACAGCATTAACTTCAGTCCGAATACCCCGCACAAGCCCGCACACTTTATCAATCACAGATCCCTCCACCATTTTTCGTCATTCATCACTTTGGGCTGAACCTAGTTCGGGTGTGTACTTTGCAGATGCCAATCACACTCCGTCAACTGTGCCAAAAGATTCGTCAGAAGCGTTACATGAAAATACTGCTCTGCAGATGAATGGGCTGCTAGGGCCTACTAGTGGCCTACTAGTAGGTGACGAGTTCGGCTAGGCTCACCGACCAACAACTTTTGTAAAAAGTTTTCAGACAACGTTAATTTCATTCAAGTTGATACGTCATGGTATGTGCTTTGAGCCTCCGTGCTCGGGTAAATGCCACTTCAACTTCACCATGGTCGGCTGGATGCAAAATGTCGCATCCACGGTTCAGTGGTCCATGACATCCCGAGCGGATTTTTCACTACTCATCCTAACGATCCCGCTCGTCATCTTCGCCATGCGTCTCTGGAAAGTCTACACAGGATATCAAACTAGGCGGCCTTTACCACCAGGTATATCTGGTCTTCGATGCCTCCTCGAGATTCCCAATGGAAAGGCATGGGTGAAGATACTTGAACTCAACCAACAGTATGGTGTGTTGCACCATGATCATTGATTCTGACGATCACTAATCACCTGTGTTCATCGGATAGGTGATATTGCCTCTCTCTCGATGTTGGGATACAACTTCATCCTTGTTGGTTCTGCCAAAATCACCGAAGACTTGCTTGAGAGACGTAGCATTAACTATTCTGACCGCCCTCGGTCTGTTATGTGTGGTGAACTCTCTGGGTGGGGCAATATTATGCTTCTCTCTGACTGCAATGAGTGGTTCCGCACCCATCGAAAGTGGATTGCGCAAGTCATCGGAAACTATGCCTTGGTAACAAAGTTTCATGGGATGATCGAGTTTGAGGCTCGACAGTATCTTCGAAGTGTGCTAGAAGATCCAGAGAGGAATCAAGCACATGTCCGCAAGTGAGTTTCCAAGCACATAGCTTATGTCTTTGATGACGGGTTATTTAGATACTTCACTTCCATAATCTTGCGCCTATCGCATGGCTATGTAACCCAAAATGGAGATGACCCTCTTGTCGACTTGGCACATGTCGCAAACTCACAATTGTCTTTGGCAACCGCACCTGGTGTATATTATGTTGACCTCTTTCCTCTCAGTAAGTTACCCGATCGCCTCACATGGTCAGTGATATTAACTTTACAGTGAAATATATTCCGTCGTGGTTCCCTGGTGCTGGATTCAAGAGAAGGGCAAAACAGTATGCTGCTACCCAGCAAGACTTCGTCGAAATTCCACATAATTACATGAAGTCTCAGCTAGTGGGTTATCATTATCTTATCCATCATGCTGAAGGAGGCTCAACTGGTGTTCTCCAGGCCGCCGGGATCGCTCAGCCTCTACCCTCATTGTCGTCTCGTATAATGTGTCAGCCGGGCTTGACTGAAGAATTAGAAAACAGCGTCAAATGGGCCACAGCAGCAATGTATCAGGGTATGCTTCCCTGAATTTCTCAATGTCACAAAACACACCATTAATGAGAACCCAACCTCAGGTGGTGCTGATACGGTGAGCGGCACTGTTTCATATCCGAGTTTAGTGGTAGACTTCCCCTGCAGCCTAATTCTGTTTCATATGCATTCTGGCTTGCAATGACGCTCTATCCACGTGTCATGAAGAAGGCACAACAGGAATTAGATTCGGTTCTGGGCTCTAGTCGCTTACCGACATTTACCGACCGCCAGTCTCTCCCGTACATAGAAGCATTGGTTACAGAGCTCTTGCGTTGGCATACTCCTGCTCCAATAAGTAGGTCCCTCTACCTCCACCATATCCCATCTTACCATTTTCGTAGCTCTCAGACGTACGAGAGTCGA
This sequence comes from Tylopilus aff. beelii, assembly GCA_038094295.1. Taxonomy (NCBI): domain Eukaryota; kingdom Fungi; phylum Basidiomycota; class Agaricomycetes; order Boletales; family Boletaceae; genus Tylopilus; species Tylopilus aff. beelii. Next base: position 45,501 of record JBBPTU010000015.1, read on the forward strand.
TGACGAGTATAACGGGTACTTGATCCCTGCGGGATCCTATGTTGTTGTGAACATCTGGTGGGTCCAGCATGTCCACGAACTTTCTCTTGCTGTAACATTGTCCTAGGGCGATACTCCGCGACGAAAGAACATACTCGGACCCTTTGGAGTTCAAGCCCGAACGATTCTTGGGCGACAAACCAGAACCTCATCCTGGAAATGCATGCTTCGGTTTCGGACGCAGGTAAAATCATTTGTTATCTGAACCCGGACGAGAATTTGATGCCGTGATTTCTGTTGTACAGAAAGTGCCCTGGTAAGTGACACCGCTCATCCGAGACGGCGGGAGGTTGATATACTCTGGCGCTCAGGTTATTTCCTTGGATATCCGTCTGTCTGGCTAATGTGTGCCCAAGCGCTCGCTGTCTTCGACGTCTCGAAGTGTGTCGAGAACGGCGTCGAAATTACTCCAGAGTTCAATTTGGTCGGCGAGACGATCGTGTTCGTAGCAGGCGTCCCTTTACTTATTTGCATTCTTTTGCTAATGTTCACCTGACGTTCTAGTCATCAAGCACCGTTCAAGTGTTCGATCAAACTCAGGTCAATCGAAGCTCGACGTCTCATCTGCCAAGAGCAAGTTCCCGCCTGGGAGCCTGGTAACGTCGACCGAACCGGATAGATAGCATCCCACGTGTAGCAAGAACGGGAGAAGCGACGAATCAGTGTCTAGTGAGAGATACTTGGACCACTCTGCGATTGGCACTCAGAAGCCTTTCGGATTCGGATTCTCGAGTGCTTCTCAGACATCCACGCATATGTAATTAATGCTAGCTGCAAGATCTTCCGGATCGCGACCGTATTAAGTTTCGATTCTTCGCATGATGGCCGGTTGTCGGTTGCCACGAAATGTTGGACCTTAATCACGTTCCAAGCGTCATTAAGCTCGTGGTCTTGTCTAGACTTATAAAACAGTCATTCCAGGTGTCAAGTAAATTCGAACAAGCGATATACTGGAAGATGTACGCGGGTCCAATGGTTGCTCGCCCACATGTCCACAATCGTCTAGCTCTTAAACGCTGGTGATTCTTCTTGCATCTTGAGGAGGCATCAGGTAGAAAAGGAAGCAGTCAAGGAACAAACACACCCATGGTCTGTCCTGACTGAGTACATACTTCCTCGGAGGTCGTTTGAAACATGATACTCGTCCCACATCATCCTCTCCGTAAAGCGGGAAGAGAATGCCAAGTTCGTAATTAGTAACCTATTCCATCAGCGACGGGGACAGGGTTGATGTTGGTTCAAGGAACAGCATCATAGGTCAGTATGGAACGTACGTTCAACGTAGGGTTAAATCCGGAACCAGATAGCGTCCCCCATGCAGAGGGTGTGAAGTTGTGCGAGCCGACATATGCCCACCCTATCGGCTCTTTCTGCGTTTCCGGAGCTGGTGTATCGCCTTCCGACTCGGTTTCGCTGTCGGAGATGACGATGGCTTCGGATTTATCCTTGCCTGAACTGGTTGGATGGGTGGGTTTTGGTCGGGACGTGCTTGCGAACAGGGATGTCCGACGGAGGGTTGCGATGATCATCTATGCGATGTCGCGAGTGATGTTAGAACGTCACGGTGATCACTAGAACGAACTTTGGTATGCATCAAGACGCGTCCGCCTGCGCTATTAGAGTCGTGGAATAGCTCTCTAGGAAATTTTGCTCCTTCCCACTGATTCGTTCGGCAGAACATGGTTCCTCCCCCCTGCTCGGCAGTGGAATTCAAACTGCAGCCAATGGAACGAGGATTCACTCACAGGCTCGCCCAAAACTGTGGTTCTGACCGTTTTAAGGCTAGGAAAAATAATCTTTATGTGAGGTAATGGAAGCTTGGTGCGGCGGGTCTTTGGGTCGTCAAGCCAGTCTTCTGCGGATTCACCACGCGCAGACCAATGAAACTCATTCAACCATTGGGTAGAATATGTTCCAATACTCGAGCCCTTTGTTCCTCTGATCAGCGATCACGCGAAGTATATATTGATTGAATACTCCACCTGACACTCGAGGACCAACTCTCTCGCAGCCTTACCTTTCCCAGTTCGCAAGCCAAGATCCCGCACAGCTTTCATGAGACGAGTATGGCCCATCTGGATGACTGCGGGCCATCCTTCATGCTTCCCTGCGACGGATGGGATAAGCTTGACACAAACTTTGGAGAAATCCCATTTAGAACGAAGGTCCTCAATACTAAGGAGAGGGAGCTTGGGATGCTACGGACTGTGTGAGGGTAAGGCTAAGTAGAGATGTTGTGCGTACATCATTAGTCAACATGTTCGCCAGTGCTGGCTGCACATTGACTGCGTGCAAGATCCTTTGCATTATGGAAGGAAAATCGTCCACTACTTTCCGTTCATGGGGTATAGGACTTGGACGCGGAGGAACATCTTGGAGCCAAACAGCCTTCAGAGTTTCGTCAACGCGAGGCATTGTACCCGTAGAAGATTGGCAACCAACATTCTCGATATCACGCCAATCATAGTCTATCAGATTTGCGGTGGATACGACAACTCTGAGCCGACCAGCTTTGTAGAATATCTTAAGGGAAAACGAATTGCGAGTGGCTCAGCATATTGGAGCGTATTCAGCTTACCAGCATAAACTGAAGGAAATAATGTGAATGCACTGGGCACGCTAAGACGGTGCAGCTACAACACACACTTTCATATGTTGACAGCCTCGACCATTCCTTAAGAATGGGACGGTCATTGTCCAATTTGGAAGAACATTTTTGATGGCGGCCCGCCCGGATAGATCAGGCTGGCCAACAAGAATGACTGGGGTGGACGGATCAAAAAACTCATAGATCCACGAGACCGATGTTGAGTATGAAGCAATTATGGCAAACGAAATGTCGGATTTCTTGGGGCAGAATGAGAATGATTAGGATAGAGGGATAGCAAGTACGCACTGGGCCTAATACTTCAGAGAGTCTGAAGGTTGCCTTGCCGTCTTCCCTCGGTTGTGAATGTTTATTTGCTGTCGGCCGGAGTTCACCATTCCAGAAGAGTTGGTCGATGACCGGGACTGCCATCGCTCCAGTAGTCTTCGAGTTAGATTTCTCGTGGACGCTCGAGCTCGACGAGCTACTCGAGATTGAGTGTACAGACTGAAGTTGGTTTACTCTACGATCAGCTGGTTGAGAAGACGAAAGATGCGGCCGCTTAACCGGTGGCTGTCGTGATTCCGTCGACAAACCCTCAGAGTTTTCGCGATCGTTGCCTTCCCCGCGGTAGCGTTTAAGCCTCGCCAGCCTCTCTTTCTCCAGTTGTGCACGCTCGGACAGGAAGGTCGTAGATCCAGACGGACCTGGTGCCGAAACCAAATTGGCAACAAGCTTATCCCGAGGCTCGGGCTCGGTGGCCCCGGCAACACGTCGGATATCTTTTTGAAATCGTTGTTGTTGTTCATCCAAGGAGTCATCCCTCGGGGCTTCCATCAGGCTCAGGGCGATCGCCCTAGAACACGTCTAGTCAGAAGAACTAGTTGTACAACCAGTTTGCTCGCTTTACCTTTCGAGGTCGCTATCGCGACTCATCTCCTGGCACACAAATTTCGAGTTGAACTCGAGTTGTCACTGGCACTTTGCGCGTTCCAGACTCGGAGGTCACGTGAACTACGGCAGAGATGGGGCAATTTCCGATCTGCTCACTCTGACACAAACCACGTCTCCACTTCACTTTTTTTCCTTTGATAGATCGTCTAGTTTTCTGCTTGATCATCTTTTAGCTCCGTTTACTCCAGATCTTATTTCTGGGTATGCATGATAGAGTACAGAAGTCGGTATCAGAAAATTTTGTTCCCACGATGTTCGCTTTATATGACGGTCAAAATGGAATAGTGCCCAGCTTCTGAAGTGCGGTCGCCAAACCAGATAAAAACTGTCGACCGAACTGGAGCGGGCTGCAAGTAAGGTCGGAAACTACCCCCTGGGTGGGGTTCGTCAGCTTGCGCCGGGCCCGGGTATGTTGCCCCTTCTGGTTTCTCGGCTCGTCCGAGAAGTGATCTTCCAATGAGAAGCGGTAAGTCGGCCTAATTAAAATTGGGACCAGGCGTTGACTTACTGTTGTAAACAGATCAGACCAATCCGATACGACTATCCTCGGCGTAGGCTGACTCGTAATAGCAGAGGTGAAATGTTGCAGGTCCATTTCCTGCTCTCGCAGAACGTCTCCAAACACTCTTTTCGCCCTCTTAGAAGCTCTGGTAGCATCCTATTCATTTCTTTGCGCCTGGCGCGCATCGATGATTTGAAGCACTCCCTTGGATAATGACATTCAGTTTACTCCGGTCCCCTCGTACCACTCCATTCAGACACTACGACAGAGGACTCACGCTTGTCTTTGGGTCGGACGGACAGGTTTCACTCATAGGTCTTGATAGCGGGCTCCCTTCCCAAATTCCATATGTACGTCGAATTTACTCGACAGATCGTGATATTAACTGATTGACACGCTCAGACACCGACCACAGGGAACACAGGTGCTCCGACTTCGGGCACTCCTTCACTTTCTGGTGGATTGACATCACCGTCACGTATCCCAAACCTGGAAGCTACGTCCGGTTCTCTGGCTGGCTCGTCCTCCCTTATACTCGCTCCAACGACCACGATCACATCATTCTTTTCATCCTCGACATCCTCTAGTTACGACCCTTCATCCACGGCAACAGACACAGACACAAATCTGCCCTCTGTACCTACAATAAATTATCCAACTCCAAGTCCAACGGCGGAATCTGCTTTGAAGAACCATGGCATCGGCGCGCCATTTTATCTAGCCATCGTCCTTGCCTCGATATCGTTTGTCGGGTGCGTCGCAGCATTCATCGCATGGTGGATAAGATCGCGCTCTCGAAGACGCGCTCTCGAGCATGACGATCCTTGGGAACACCGCGACACCCCCTCTGATACTGTTACCGATAACGCAGATGTGCTCGAAAAGGGAAACCAGTCCCGCGCGGAGGCGCACACACGCTCTTACCATCCTACGTCCGCCGCCCAAGGAAGTTCGTCCAATCTGTATGCTGTTCCTCATGCGACCTCGACTTCAGAAGGTGGCATTTTGCAAAACGGGAATGCTTCTTTGTCGCGGTTGTCCAATCCCTACTTACGTCCAGGAGCGGAACGTTTACAGACTGGACTATCGGTTCAAGAGAGCACGCGAACGCTCGGGAGGCTCCGTGTCGCGAACCGGGTGCCGGGGGACGTCACCAGCGGAGACGAAGGTGGCATGAACTTACCACGCTTACGAAACAATGCTCCTGCGACGTCGTCCGTTGCGATCGCTGGTGGACCTGACCAAGCTCTCGTTAGAGTGAACACGGCGCAGAATATCCACTCTACTCAAAATTACCGAACCGCCCAGGAAGGTGATGGTCCTTTGGAGCCACCTGGTCCCGCTACGCTCTCATGGGGTAGGAGAATGGATACTGTCGCAGCTCTCCGACGTACGCGACGGCGGACTCCCGTTACGACCATGCAGATGCACGACAACGGAAATACAGGGCATTTGAATCCTCCGTCAGGTGGGGGACCAAGTGGTACAACGTCGCCTGCATCAAGTGGTACTGATCACGAGAAAAATGGAAATACTCCTGTGGGCCCCCAGTCGGACTCTCCAGGATGGTCCGATACGATCAAGTCATCATTCTGGCAGGCGGTGGACGTGGTGAAGGGTAATCGCCCCCCGGATGCTAGTGCGCGCGTAGTAAATGGTTCTGGATTTACTCCTGCACCGAAGCGGGTCACATCTCGACGCCCACCTATCTCTTCCAATCTTCCCTCCACTGGCTCCATTATCCAAGGAATGCCGCGGAGCTCGACACATCCAAACTTCGGCGACCTTCTAGCGGACAGGAACAAGTCCGAAGTAACTCGTGGTAATGAAGTCTCGCCGGGAAGAGTGGATTCCCCCCGTCCAAGGGTATCTCGTCTCAATCGCAACCTCAGTACGAGTACATATCGACATTTGGATTCTCTCGGAACAGAGACTGGAAGCGTGTACTCGACTGAATCCGCGGCCGCCCGTGCCAACCTGCGCAAGTATGGCTACGGGGACCCTGTTCCGTCCAGCTGGTCGGCTCTGGGTGACGCCCGGGAGTCTCAGCTGGACCTGGACCGCGTGCAGCTACCTCTACCTAGACCAATCGATCCTAGTCCTCTCCCTCTTTCCGGAATGCCGTCGCAACTGATGTCAGAATCGGGTCTTTTGTCAAGCTCCGTAAGCACGCGGATGCCTCCACGCGTACCAATGGAGTCTGAAAGCGAACCCGACCAGCGCTCGAACGTGATGAGCCGTGGGGAGATGCCTTCCATGTACGGCGTGTCGAGAAACAGCACGGTACGGTCTGGACGTGGCACGACCGGCCACGAAACTCGACCTTTGCATTCATCTTCCACTTCGAGCATGCTCTGCCGCAAGAAAGGCGTCAGTACGAGGCGGAAGCGACCCAAAATGCCTCCGCGCGCATCGTCGACGGCGTCGTCTGTGCAGTCGGTGGAGAGCGTGTTATCTGTCAAGGAGTTAGCAGTGAGGAAAGCACTGTTGGAAAGACGGAAGAAGATCTTGAAGGCTGCGGAAAGCCTCAAAGGTCGTGAGGACGAGTCTAATGCGTAGCCATTATGCAGCTAGCTTCCTCTTATGACCATGTGGTAAGATTCGTCGACAGGGCTGCGTTACTCAGCCAGCGTATGTGTATGCCACCCTTGTGCTAGTGATAGGAATTCAAGATGACCCTCTTCTCTGATAGGACTGTGAGTGCTGACGGCCTCGGGTAGGGTACGACATTATCGCTCCGGAAGTTTTTTTTGCCTAAAGTCGCAGCCGCGGGCCATAGTAACATGAGGGCATGCTTATGGAGTCCGAGTCGAAAGGTTCGCTCACTGGCACCGCAACACGTGGTTTCTCATCGATATAGTTCGCAACTCCCAAGGTCAGCCTAGCCCTCGCCTTCACTTCGAGTTCATGGATCATATCACGACGTCTTAGGCCTGGACCAGTTGGATTCAGACGATAACAAATTTATCGTTCACCGGTGCACCCTTGTAGCTTCCTCAATCTCTTCGCCAGCGTCGAGCAGGTCAGAGGTTGTTCTGTGCTCGTTCACAATGAGTCGGAGAGACACAATCAAATCACTGCCGTATCCAGATACTGTTTTTCCCCTGGGTAAACTTCTTGCCGGCCCTGTAAGGGATGTAAAACTAATATAAAGATGCAGGGCATGCATCGAAAGGCTTTCCGATGACCAGGAAAGCACCTCCAAACCATAGCTAAATGTCGTTGCCAGTGACGGAAATCACCGTTTTCGATACCACCAACTCGTTCCGAGCCAATCTAGACATCCTGGAACCCGCCTTCAGACGTCTGAGTGCGGAAGGGGTGAATGTGTGAGTAACATGCCTGCGATGATGTTCCAAAGAGCCCCGCTGACCTCCTAGATCGACAGACCGCTTTATTCAGGGGTAAATGCTGAAGATCCAAGCGTTGGCTTCATCATTGTCAGTAAGTGCCTAGTATTGCGTCGTTGTGCGCGATGACGCCCCTCAGACTGGGGCAGTTATGAGCACCGCCAGGAGATCATGAAGGCACCATGGTATGTGGAACCCGCTAGGGGCATTGTGCCTGCATTGGCTAGTCTGCCCAAGACGTACCATGCCAAATTTCCAATGCCAACCATTGCATTGGATGGACCTGGCGTAACCGAGATCGTCCTTCTGACGCTGAAGACCCCTGAGAACCGTGCGGCTGTACTGGATATCTTGTCCTGGATGGCGAAAGTCACTGATAATCTATTCACCTTTGCACCTACGCGAGAAGATGGAGAAACGTATATTGGTATTTGTGGGTGGGAATCGGTGGAGGTATGCAGATGCGCAGTTTATGCCGAAGAGCGAGGATTAATCTGTCTTGATAGATTCACAAGGAAGCCATGGCTAAACCAGAATCTCAGGAAATTCTCAAGAAGTTATACTCGCTTGCTAACAAGGGTTTCATGTATAATGTGAAGCTAAAGAGGTTTGGGAGTGATCACGCTATGACAGGTTGAAGTCTCAAGTACAGTTCATTAGTACCTATTTTGATGCTTAGCCTCTGCCATTCGCAATGCGGTTAGCTTCCTGAAACAAATCCTATCCATACTTGTTCTTGATAGGTTACTGGAGTAGCTGGGCGCCGGAGTGCCGGTTTAGAAAAAGAGGATGCCATGGTCTGCACACCTGTACGTACCCCCTCGTCTGCCACTTCTCCCCGCCGATTCGACCCACCACCATTTCAAGCACCACTGAGGTGAACCAGCCCAGGAAACGTTGATCACGTACCATCACCTGCGAGATTACTCCGGCATTAATTAGGTCCGGAACGACAAGATGACTCCTTACCTCCGCCGCTTCAACTACTTGCTTGTAGAACTCTTGTCGCCTGCGACCGGGTCGTCTTCTTCCTCGTCCAGGTACTCGTACCATCACTTCGCAAACGACTCCTCCTCGAGGCAAACTTCAGGGATAAAGGCCAATAGTTGTTCGAAGAGAGAGCATAAGAATGCAGTGTATCGAGGGGCAGTATCTTCCGCCGGCTTAAGAAAGTAGTGTGGGTCGTGATGGTAAATGCCGAAAGAGACCCCATTGACAGCATCATGCCAGCACTCACCACGGAACTTGTCATCTTTGAGACCAGCGAAGCCTATCGCAACGATGTGAATCTTCCCATCGCCGGGTTCAAGGTTGCGTTGCGGGCAAAAGGCGTGCGCGCGTGAGTCCAATTATCCGAAGGTCAGTCGCTCGCGAACTGAAGGGCCACTAAAACATATGCAAGTCCAGTGTACTACGGGAAGCAGCTCGAAGAACCGGGCACCTCTGGATATTTCTTCCTCAGTGCGGCCCATCTGCTTCTTTCCTCCAAATAGTTTCATCACCATCATCCGTAGACTGGGACAGCTATGAAGCACACGAGGCATTCATCGGTGATCCAACGTATCCGGCCGTCATTGATGGACTCAAGTCCTCCCTCGCTGAAAACGGCAAATCAGAAGTTTATCACGTCCAATTCTCAGGCCCAACGATCGCGCTAGACAAGCCAGTCACGGAGATAGTCATACTGGCCTTGAAGGCTCCCGAGAATCGTGGGGCAGTGGAGGAGATATTGTCAAAATTTTCAGATGGAAGAAAGAAGGAACTTGTGTTTGGACGGGCGCACGAGGATGAGAACAAGTATGTTGTGATCAGTGGATGGCCTTCAGTCGAGGTAAGTCGGGCAGAGCTGTTGCAAACCAATACATAATGACGGTCGCTGCAGGCGCATTCGGAGGTCACCGCGAAGCCAAATGTGGCAGAAGCGCTCGAGAAGTTGTACTCCCCTCGCGGATAAGAGTCACATTTGCCACACAAAGTTATCGCAATATCGGTTGTAAGAGTGATAGTCTACGGTGGACGTGACCAACTTGTACGGATAGTAACTTAAAGAAGTTTCATTCCAAGATGAACCTATCACGCTGAGGCCGTTAAATCAGTAGTCGCAGTCATGTCAAAGGAAATGCATAGCTTTGGACCTGTACATGGAGAAATGAATAATACTTGCTGGCAATCGTGGGTATGATCGCCGAGTCCGACTCGGAGTCGATGGGAACGGTGTAAGCTTACTAACCCTCTTTGAATGATCACTCCACGAACCATTGAACATGTAACGAAAGAGACAACTGGTCGACATCTTCTCAAAATAGCCAGGAGCCGAGACAGAACTATACTAGAAAAGTGCGTGGATTGCGATGCTATACAATCGGTGTGTTGACAAAGGTCCGTCTAGCATCATCTCACAACCTCAGAGGTTCAAGTTGATCCAACCAACCAGACAGTTCTAGTATGAGATGCCACCAAGCTGTCTGTAATCTATGAGGGTGTGTATCTTTCCAAGGCAAGGTTCGGAAGTTGGCGGGGTGGCAAAGAAAGCCGATATGGTCCTAACCTCAAGTCTCTTCCCAGAGTATGCATCATATCAGAATGCAAACATACCAAAATTTGTGGTTTATCGTGTAGCTGTTGCTACCCGCTCCTCTTCCAGGACGCCAAATCAAAGGCATTCCCTTCGAACATTCAAACAACTTATCACCCTGTCCCCCGGCCAGAACGTAGTCATAGTAAGCACAAAAAGCTGTACTTTGATACCATCTGATCGCAGACAACCACAACGATGGCAGTGTGTGTGTATCTGGATATAAGGCGTTGTGTATCTCTCTCGCACTTCCTAGCTCCTCGACCATGACTTTCAACACCGAAGTCTTCATCTTTGATACAAGCGAGGCGTTCCGCCAAAACCAAGAGATCATTACCACCGCTCTTAAATCTACCTTACAAGCCGATGGCGCGAACCCGTAAGTGAGGTCATGGTTTGAATCGTTCGGCCTGTCTGAGCCATGCGTAGACCTGGCTACTACGGGATCCAGATCGAAAACCCAAACACTGGCTACGTCATCATTCGTGCGTCCACTGCCATAGGGTCATGCACCGTGTGCTGATACGACGCCATCGCATGTCCTATCAGACTGGGACAGCCATGAGAAGCACAAGACTTTCTCGAATTCCTCTGCTTTCCCGGCGATCAGTGGGTCATTTATACCCTCTCTCGCGGCTGGGGGCACTAGGACCGTGTACGACGTCGAGTTCTCGGGTCCGACCATCGCCTTCGAGCAACCCGTCACTGAAATCTTCATATGCTCCCTGAAGGCGCCGGAGAACCGCGAAGCCGTGGTCGACATGGTGACCAAGTTTTCGCAAGCCAATAGCCAGATTGTATTTGGACAAACGCGCCAGGACGAGAACAAGTATATTATTCTTTGTGGGTGGCCATCGGTCGAGGTACGTGAGCCGAACATACCGATCGGACGTTAGCGATACTATGATTCATTCGGCAGGCGCACCATGAAGCTACGAAGAAGCCAGAACTCGTTGCTGCCCTTAATGGATTAAACTCGCTCGTCAACAAGGAACATCTCTATCACACGAGCTTTACGAAGTGTTCGCCGTGAAACGATTTGATATACATGTACAAAGATCAAACACTGTACCATTGCAAATGGATATTCGTGTAGTACAAAACCGAATCGGAGACCAGGATGACCAAGTAGGATTGGTGTATCAGCACGTTCACTGCATCAATGCCCCTCGAGGCCGCCTCAATGATTCCGCAATTCCAAGGAATGTTCGCGAGAGTTGGACCTGTAGGACACGGATTAAGCCCATCACGGGTCAAACTGTGAATATCCACCTACGCTATCAAGGGCTTCATGGAAGGAAGATGGTGCGGATATCAACGCGGGGTTCTTGTTCTGCGCGTCGAGGGCGACGGTGACCATATGCCTCATCCGGATAGAAGTCTTTGGTGGACCAAAAAGGATAGCGTGCAAAGACAGTCCTTTCCTGCACGTGGCATAAGCTTGGGATCGGATATTTCAAACGCTACACACCCTTTCTGAACCGTCTTGCGGAAAAGCTTCTGCACGACACCATCGGAAACTGAAGCAATACCATCCGAAAGGAAGATAATCACGGGAGGACGCGCATCGTCCCACCATTTCGAAATGGCTATATCAGCAGCCTTGAGAGCCTTGTTAAAGCTGTTGCCTCCATTTGGCCCGTTGGGAAGGAGAAGGTCGAGCAGTTCAACTGCAGACCTCGTGGAGTCGTTTTCACACACAATCTGGGTGTCCTCGGCGTGTAGGATGATAGTATTTGCATCACGCTGGCTACCAACAGCAGCTTGACGAGCGGTCCAGAAGCTGTACAGCGCAGAGTAGACAGCCCCAAGGCGATTATCCATGCGCGAACGTATCTTCCCGTATACAGGGGAAGTCTCAGGCGGCCTTTTGTCATCTTCGTTCATTGACTTCGACCTAGGAACGTTTGCAAAACTTGGTACATTCAAAAGGCGAGTCGCTCACCTATCAATCAAAAAGATGCTGTTAATAGCTAGTGATTAACATGCTCTTTGGTAGATTTGTTATGAGCACACACATGTGAAGTGGTTGCTGTATCGAAGCTGGGTTCTTGCAAAAGAACTGGTGTCCATCCCTCGAGATATAATGACCCTTTGGTGGAACACTATTGATACTCAGTGGCGCGTGGAAAAGTTGGAGAGTGCAGAATGATGGTTTCCCCCCAGGAATAACATGTTCGGACCCTGTAAAAAGTGTCATGAAAAGTGCAGGAAAGTGAGGGGTCAAGGCCTACCAGCACACATAGAATCGCTTGAAACATGCGGATGAGCGACATTTAAAATCGGAACAACAGTAGCCCGACTTACCACTTCTCGAAGTTCCTTTGTTCCTCGCGTGAGTACGGGTCTTTGAACCCTACCAGAGATTCAAGTATCGAAACTGGCGGGTGTTATCAATCAACTCACCACTGCGCTTCCAGAACAGGCTATGCGTCAAGAAGTCCTTAGGTCGATCTGGTTCCGGTCGTAGTTTCTTGGCGATGTGTTGGAGTTCACTGTTTCCTCTGCACTCATCCGGTTTCTCGGCTCTGCAGTAGTCGATGTGGACATGTCGACCAAGAGCCTGGCACACTAAACTGCACATCATCGGTGCACCTTCGTCGTTCGTCGAATACCGTCGTCCTTCGACCTCGAGACCTTCTTCGTCTGGTCCATCGACTGACCATCGCACATTCGACATAGATCCGTGACTGGTTTCGTGCTCTTGCTGGGATTGAGATTGTCCCTTTCGAGAATGACCTTCAAGAAGCACAGTCAACCACAACAATATAGATTGAAGACCTTTGAGCATACCCAAGGGAAGTGTGCAGTAGTACTGGCAACCTGTACATCTGTTCGTTCGTTAGTCGAGGAGACAGACGCTGTCGAATCGGCAAACCTTGCTTGACAATAATGAACGACATCCGGATCCAGACTATGGTCGTGCGAGCCTTCATGCTGTAGCTGACCTGGAGGAATGATCTTGACACATTTAAGTCGTTTCGCAACTAGGTACCCATTGTTAGTAGGGAGTAGATACTCTATTTGAAAACAAAGGGATCACTTTGCGAATACTATACCCATGCAACAGATATATTTAGTACACGAACCCATATAAAGTGCGAGGACGTACTCTCGTGTACTGGAAGGTTTCATGCATTCCTTTGAACGTCTCTTCAATTGATTCAGGAGTCGTATCAATTTCACAGACACCGGGAGCGGTACACCGTTGGGGGCAAGTATGTGGTTGCCTAAGGAAAAGATCTCGTTCCGTAGCCTTAAAGTAAGGCACGAGTCACCTACCCACAGAGATGGATGGCATCATCCTCCAGCGCATGCAGGTGGTTAGTACTTGAACAAAGCCGCTTGCAAAGTTGGCAAGGTATCGGACAATATTGCGCGTCACATTTGTGGCTTTCATGCTCAATGTCGCTGAGGACGGAATTTAAACATGGGACCATGTCAAGCTAAAATAGATGGGCACATACACTGACATCGAACACCTCCCTTTACATTTATACCATCCGTCCGTGGTGGTCAGCGCGCAGAGATCACATGGCTAAGAACATAAGGTATAGCACATAAATAAGAATTAAATTGAGATGATTACCTCGCCACATGCATGTGTGCTCGCTGCACATTGGTGATCATCATCTTCATGACCAGAGACCTTGAAGGAATGAGTAAAACAAGTCGAGAGTCAATTACAGACATACTTTAGCACAACCTTGGAGACATCCGTTCTTACCCCGCAGCTTGCACGGTGCACCACACAGATGAATATCAACTGAACATCTGGAAAAGCGACGATTAAACCATAACAGGTTCGGTAATGAGATCACTTACATATGCTTTCCGGAATGTCCAGCTCTACGCAAGGGATGATCTTTCTATCTGGCTAAACTTTGGATGTCACTTACGTCATTGTGCACCTCTTCTCTTCTCCCTCAAGATCATCCGTATCCGTACAATACTCACAAAATTGTGTGCATGCGTGGTTCGTCTCGCAGTCATGTGTGCCCTCGTGCAACCGGTTTTGAATGCACAATAGCTGACACGACTCACATTGCATCTGGCAGATCCGTACGCTGCCCTTCAAATCGATTGCAGCACTCTCGAAGGTCCGCTGAAGCTCCATGACGCTCTCATGGCCAGCTTGGAAACGTGTCAAGTTTGATTCGATCCAAGTCCGCACATGGTCAATGCGCATTTCCGCCAGGTCTTCCAGGTACTGAGCGAGCTCTTCTGCCCATTGAACATCAGGAACAAGCTGACGGGAGTCGAATTCATCCCATTCTCCGATGAGCGCTCTAAGTGCGTCTTCGCGGCTTATATTTTGAGAGTGCTCGACATCGACGACAAAGAAGCGTGCGTCGCTATCTGCGGAGTCTATTGGCATATCCGTATCGATATTCTGTGAGGAGGTCGTTTTAGTAAGCCCCTGTCTTATGGAAAGATTTAGATCTTACCTTGAGTGGCTCGATTTCATCCTCCACGTCTTGCATACCGAAAGCCAGCGCCATAGGTAAGACGTTCAACAATAACTGTGCGCGGTGTGAAGCCATAGTTTCTTGAAAGGGAAAAGAATCAGCAACTAAACCAAACAGCAATAAGGCAGCAACCGCACGAGTAAGCGCTCCCCAATCGTTTGCCTAGAAGACATTAGCAATGTGCAAGTACTGGCCCAGTGACGGACATTACCTTCAGTTTCGCCATCAGCGTCTTCATCAGGTGCAAGAATTCGCCTGCAGGGCCATGGGTTATTTCTTGCTTATCAAGGCGCTTCTTCAGCGTCGGGAATAACTTGTAAAATTCCTTGGACTCGATAACTGGCCTATCATACTGGGTTAATCTTATTGTCACGTAGAAGATCAATGCAAACTTTACCATGCAATGATATCGAGCTTGCCGCCATGGAGACGAGAGATAAAATTAGCACCTTGTTCCTGTTGAACTATTTGATGGAACTTGAGGGAGAACCTGGGACCAATTTCCATTAGAATGCGTGGGAAAGCGTTGTTGAAAAGTATTCACTCTCGTGCAATTTCCGCCTTGTCAGAGTCGACAACATCTTTGATGACGATCATCAAAGTGGACTGGAAAAGTGCAGGGTTCGCGACAGGGTCCAGTACAGTCGAGCTAGACTGGAATGACTGGAAGAGCCCGGTAATATCACGGTTGAGGGCAAAGTTGTTGCGGAAAAGAACCTGAAGAATTGGTTCGAGGTCAGCGTCTCTTCTGTCTACACCAGACACATACGAGATTTGAGATAGCTGTGTTGAAAAGGACAAGAAGTGTATCTTCCTGAGCGGAGCGTTCTATACTGTGCACCCCTGCAAACGTATTATCGCTGTAGATATAGCGGGGGAGACTCGAGCATCAACATACCCTCGAAATCGAGCGCAACGATCAACGCCTCTTTTGTTGGAGTTGCAGACATCCAAACACCTTCAGTAGTCCGCATTGCCGATCCAGCAAATGATGTATCAACCAAGTGATTGAGGGTGAAACTTTTCCCAACGGATTGTTCACCCATAGAAGATACAACCCGAACGGCCTGTAAAGTATGATAGATCAACAAAACGGTCGCGTACATCGGAGTGTCGCACCTTGTCTGCCATATAAGACTGGAATATAGATTCGTACCACCCAAATGATATCGAATCGACGATGCTGTTGATTTCGGCACCAAGGAGTGCCTTTTCTGCCTCGACAGAGTATACACCATCCTTTAGCGGAACAAACCGGTTATCCCTGGCAAGTGCCAAGTGGATAGGAATGAGGCAGAGAATGTCAACGACCCATTCTCCAATCTTGAACATGGATGTATCGCCCCACTCCGCATCAGAGGAAAACTCGGTCACGAAAGTGTCGAACGTCATTGCAGAGATGTCCAACGTGCTGAGCCTATCTCCAGTTGGTTTCTTTGTCACCCTTTCGAATGTTTCGATCATGTCTGTGAAGTGGGGGCGATAGCGATTATGATCTCGGTGAGTGACGAAGGTAATCGAACGTCGACAGCGATTGCTCGATGAAATAATAGTGCGCTGGACCGCGGGAAGAACTGGGAAGCGTGTCCAAACATCGGCGTGACAGTCCATGAAACAGTTATGGACTGTGCGATGAGCATCTCTTGACAAAGTGCCGCGGCTGTTCTTCTCCCTGAACATGAACTCGGTGATTTTTTTGGTAATATCGAGCGCAACCGAGTTGCAACTACGAGCCAACAAGTCCAACTTTAGTAAGTAAACAGCGTTCCTGTGGACAAACGAGCTGATGACGAGGGGGTCATCGCCTACCCAATCCGCTATAGGGAGTTGGACTCCATCGGAAGACCCAAAGGTACTCCAATGGTAAGCAATTACGTTAGTAGAGACGCCATCTGAGGTGACGACTATGAAGCACGAGCCATCTGGGGAAGAATGGACAGCAGTTGGGACATGATGAAGATCCAGAGATGCCGGTCTAAAAAATTGTCAAGATTACGACAAGGTTGTCATATCCCAGGACACGCACCGAAATTGCATTGTAGTAAGTGAGAATACACGAGCGATCGCTTGGGAGTCGACAAGTAAAAGTTCCTCGCTTCCCGAGGTAAAACATGCTTTCTTAATCTTGATTGTCGTCCCCTCACCGTACCACGGGATAAGATTGATGGTGCTACCAGATGCGATAAATCGCCGACTATCATCGTGAACAAAGACGTTTAACTGTAACTGGAAGACTGTTCATTGCAACACAACGTTCTGAGACCTCTGGCTGCGTACCTTGTCACAAGAAATTAGAGCAAGCATGGCTTGAGACTCATCGAATGCCAACAAAAATTCGTTGCCAATTTTATCTCGATGGAGTACCTTGCCATGTTCGCGTCCAATAGAATTTTCGATGCTATTGAGGTGATCCAGGTAAAGGTGGAGATTGGCACTAGGGTCAATCAGTACGAGAAGTAATCTGTCGCCTTCTAGTAATTGGGCGTGCCTAAGAACTTGTCAGCTACTCCACAAGGCATCATTAAAACCCAAATTTCACGAGATCGAGAATCCTGCTGGCAGCTGAAAGGTGTACGACTCCTTGAAACGCGGACTCGGGACTCTAGTGGGATCAAGATTAAGTTCTTGTTGATCTTGTGCCGTCAGGTGCATGAGATGAATGGTAAATAGCACAGAAGGTTCCTTTAGAGTCTCTTGTTGGCCAGTGATGTCAAAGTTTTGTGGACCTAGAACTCTGTTCAGTCAAAGGCAGCTTAGAGGACGATGGACAGTACGTTTTTCGTGACGAGAGCTGAAGTCCCTGCATTGCAAGACAGACTTGAGACGTAGAGTATGCCTTGAAAATCGTTGAATAAATTCACTGGTCATGGGTCGACTAAAACAGCCTTACGGCGAGTCACTCGACTCCGACAAGGAATTTATCTTTCGGATCAGAGACCGGCACGCTTCACGGATCTCTTGTTCGCTTTGATGGGCTGCTTCCACCTTCAATTGTTCCTGAATATCATCCAGTTGTATGTGACGGGCAGAATTAAGGAGAGTTCGACAGAGCTTGTCCACGGCGTCTCCGAGGTATTTCTGTGCCTGAGCCTTCGCGACATTTATTGCGTCCTGTAACACGGGCATGGTAGACGAGAGTTCCTCGAGGTCAGAGAGGAATTCCGGGTCGCTGATGAGAGAAGGTTCGTTGCTACCCTCCTTGAGTATCTTGTCGGCCCGTGATTTTTCGGCTGTCGTTGGCTTGGGTTGTTCTTCACCCGGGGCCGACAGCTCATGAAGGATAGTGGCCAAGACGGTCCGCAACTGCAGCTTGCTATCCTTGAAAACTGATTGAACTAGCGTAGTTACTTGATTTTCTGTTATCTTGATGAGGTTCCGGGATAAATGGAGGGTGAGGAGGATTTTTTCCTTTGATTTTCTAAAGCTTTCGTCGATGATGTTCTTGCAATTAGTCCGACGAAGTTCGTCAGTGAAATTCTCCGAAATACGTGGGTGGATTTTTGTTAGGTTGAAATAGGATTCTTAGAAATGATATCAATACCAATTGCGGCGTTACCAACAAGGCCCACCGTTCAGTCTCGATTCTTCATTAGGACTGAGCTCTGGGACGGAGGCAAAGCATCGAGTGCGATCAAGCGTCCTACATGTTTATTCATCAGCGGCCCACTGCAGAGAGAATGAGAGTGAACGAACGGATAGAGCGCGAACACAGCATTGACGACTGCGAACCGGATGCTTGATTCCGTCTGTGCTCTCGCTGTATTTACCCGATCCTGAGCCATCTTCTGCTGAGTTTCAATGCTCTTCAGAGTAGCTGACTTGATAGCGTTTACTTCCTTCGTCCAGATGGCGCACTCATCAGTGAAACGCTTCTCAAGCCCCAGTCGAACGAGATTAAGGAGTGATTTAGGACCGAGAGTCTCCGACAAATGCAGGCGCGTTTTTAGCCTGTGACAATGATCAGAAACATGAAGAAACATGCAGATCCGATTCAAATGGCATACAGAGAATCTTGTAGTGAAAAAGCTTTGACTTTGAAGGAAACAAGAGTCTTAATGAGACGCTTGGGAGGCAAATATCGCGTTGTCATGAATCCTTGTCTCGTTTCTCCAGATAACAAACGCGGTTTGAGGAAGTCGGGGTCCATATTACATTCCGGGGGAAGCTCGGTGACACCGAGCTCATCAGATGGGCACTAACAAGGCAGTTGAAGAATGAAAATGTGGATTAAAAAAATTGACATGCCTCGAACCCTTGGCGTACGGAGACACCTTCCTCTTGCTCGTTTGTCTGCGCGACTTCAAAGGTGAATAATCGATCGGTATCATCTTCGTCGGGTTCAGGAAGTTGGTCATCGCTAACCAAATTGTTTCCGTTCCAGATCATGGCGTTTGCGTGGTCTTCGGAGACCAAGGCCATGACTTGATCACAGATCTTCGTTAAGTACCTGGGAGTTCGAGCATCAGTAAGTGTCGATTCTGTATCCAGTAACCCACCTCATGAAGGTGACACGATTTCGTCGCACAGGAGAAGAGGCGTCGTCGTCCCACGTCGACTCCTCTGGCCAGTAGATGACATACATCCGTTCCGCTCCGCTGACAGATTCCAAAGCACGGTAAATGTAAAGGCCAGAGCGGAGAACTGGTTTTGCATCCTTTGCTTCCTTGGGATCAAGTAATTTTGCCGAGCTATCGACACGTCAGTGTCGACAATCAAACGACAAGCTTGCAGGGGCTCTGACATACATAACATCATCAATGACCGCCACAGAGACCAAAAAGCGAACGATCTCTTCTTTGCTACCGTAAATCCCAATGGGTTTAACTTGGAACTTGTCAAGAGCCTTAAAATCGACCTTTGTTAAGGATACGTAAGCGCCAGGGGAGATTTCGTTGAGGAAACGTTTGAGGGAGTCTTGAGCGATGATAATCTTGTCAACTTTACGGATGTCAGGGCAAAGTCGGGACGAGGGCATCATCATACCTAAACCACTAGTACCGCGTTCACTGATCAAGTCGAGGATGCGATACATTCCCGGAATAGAGGAACAAAGATCGCATTCCGTGACTTCTACATCAACCTACCAGCATAGCCTTGTGAGTGCGGTTTCAGGATCACTAACGCAGCACCATTACTCACTTCCTCCAATTCTTGATTCGCATGGTGTTCATCCAGATCTACGGAGTCGGTGGAGTCGACTTCTTCGTCCTCTGTTGCATTACCAAGATCGATGTTTAGGAACGATGAGTCGGACGATTCCGATTGCACCTCTTCCAGCACAGACTCAGAATCATCCAAAGGACTTGTTTCCTCCAAGTGATCGTTCAGGACCATGAAGGTCTCTTCTCCATGCCCGGCGGAGGGAACGTTGGTGTCAGTATCAGGATAGTCCACTTCGGACATGTTCGTGGGGGAAGTCGAATATAACCGTGAGGGTAGAGCGACAGGCTGTGAGGAGATGTGGGTTGGGTTGTTGAGAGCAGAAAGAGTGCCTGGAGAGGATTAAGACCCGCTGGCACTTCTGTGGGTCCATTGTTGGTCCCGTGGATAAGTACACAGCTTGGATTCCAAAAGGGCGGTCGCGGATCTCCCAAACATAGGCAAGGACGCAAAGTTGCCTCCGAGTTTGGCCGGCGCTAGAGCTCTGGACCTAAGCGGGATCATGGTATCTCTTGAATGAACCTCGATGATGTGAGAATGAACTTGGCTTTGCGGTGCACACCATACTGGTGGAACTATACGAAACTAGAGGCCTACCCGAGGCTTTGAAAGGAGGCTGTGTCGTTCCCACGAGTGTTGAATTTGACCTATCTGTCCCCTACTGGTCCAGGAATACCATCTAATCACGGACAACCGCAACAATGGCATGTCAGGATGCAAGGCATTATGTATCTCTCTCGCACTTCCTAGCTCCCCGACCATGACTTTCAACACCGAAGTCTTCATCCTTGATACAAGCGAGGCGTTCCGCGAAAACCAAGAAATCGTCTCCACCGCTCTTAAATCTACCCTGTGAGCGGAGGACGCGAACCCGTAAGTGAGGTCATGGTTTGGATCGTTCGGCCTGTCTGAGCGCATGCGTAGACCTGGCTACTACGGGATCCAGACCGAAAGCCGAAACACTGGCTACATCACCATCCCTACGTCCACTGATGTAGGGTTACGCACCGTATGCTGACGCGATGCCGTCTGTTTTATCAGATTAGGACAGCCATGAGAAGCACAAGGCTTTCTCAAATTCCCCTTCTTTCCTGGCATTCAGTGGGTCATTTATGCCCTCCCTCACATCCGGAGGCACTAGGACCGTATGCGACGTCGAGTTCTCTGGTCCGACCATCGCCGTCGAGCAACCCGTCACTGAAATCTTCATATGCTCCCTGAAGGCGCCGGAGAACCGCGAAGCCGTGGTCGACATGGTGACCAAGGCTTCGCAAGGGAACAACCAGATTGTACTTGGGCAAACGCAACAGGATAAGAACTGGTATATTATCCTTTGTGGGTGACCATCGGTCAAGGTACGTGAACCCGATTATACCAATTGGACGCCGGCAGTACCAAGATTCACTCGATAGGCACACCATGAGGCTACGAAGAAGCCAGAATGTATTGCTGCATTTACTGGATTGAACTCGCTCGTCAATCAGGAACATCTCTATCACACGGGCTTTACGAAGTGCTCGCTGTGAGGTTATTTCGAGAAAGAGAAAGAGAAAGGTGATACACATGTACAAAGAACTATTGCAATGGAGTTCATACAGTACAAAACCGAGTCGAGTCACGATGACCAGGATGACCGAGTAGGATTAGTGCATCAGCATGCTCACTGCATTAATGCCCCTCGAGGCCGCCTCAAAGATTCCGCGATTCCGAGGAAGGTTCGCGAGAGTTGGACCTATAGGACGCGGATTAAGCCCATCGCGGGTCAAACTATGAAAGTCCACCTACGCTATCAAGGGCTTCATGGAAGGAAGACGGTACGCCCATCAATGCGGGGTTCTTGCCCTGCGCGTCGAGCGCGGTAGTGATCATATCCCTCATCCGAGTAGAAGTCTTCTGCGGACCAAAAAGGATAGCATGCAAAGACAATCCTTTCCTACAGGTGGTGTGAGCTCTGGATCGGACATGCATTTGAACGCTACGCACCCCTTCTGTGCTGTCTTGAGGAAAAGCTTCCGCACAACACTGTTGGAAACCGACGCAATGCCATCCGAAAGGAAGATAATCACAGGAGGATGCGCGTCGTCCCAACATTTCGATATGGCTGTATCGGCGGCCTTGAGAGCCTTGTCGAAACAGTTGCCCCCCTTTGGGGCATTGGGGAGAAGAAGATCAAGGAGCTGAGCCGCAGACCTCGTGGTGTCATTTTCACACACGGTTTGTGTGTCTTGGGCGTGTAAGATGATAGTATTCGCGTCACGTTGGTTACCACCGGCAGCTTGACGAGCAGTCCAGAAGCTGTACAACGCGGAATATACCGCTCCGAGGCGATTATTCATGCGCGAACGTATTCTCGCGCATACAGGCGAAGTCTCGAGTGGTCTTCTGTCATCTTTGTTCATCGACATTGACCTACGAAGAAATGTAAATATGATAGGTCTAGAAGGAAGGTCCCTCACCTATCGATCAAAAAGATGCTGTTGATAGATAGCGGTCAACTTACGTCTTCAGCGGATTTTGCTACGAACACGCACATATGGAATGGTTGCTGTATCGAGGCTGGATTCTTGCAATGGAATTGGTGCCCATCCCTTGATATATAATGGTCCTTAGGTGGAACACTACTGATGTTGAGTGGTACATGGAAAAGCGGAAGGGTACAGAATGAGGGTTTCCCTCCCAGAGCAACATGTTCGGAATCTAAAGAAAAACATCAGAAAATACAAGAAAATCGGAGGTTAAAGCCCACCAGCACACATAGAATCACTTGGAGGGTGGGGATGAGCATCATACGAACTGAGCCTAGGTAGTTCGACTTACCACTTTTCAAAATTCTTTCGTTCCTCACGCGAATATGGATCTTTGAACCCTACGGAAGGTTCAGGCATCAAGCCAGGTAGGTGTAAACGATCGGCTTACCACTGCGCTTCCAGAATAGGCTATGCGTCAAGAAGTCCTTAGGTCGATCTGGTTCCGGTCGTAGTTTCTTGGCGATGTGTTGGAGTTCACTGTTTCCTCTGCACTCATCCGGTTTCTCGGCTCTGCAGTAGTCGATGTGGACATGTCGACCAAGAGCCTGGCACACTAAACTGCACATCATCGGTGCACCTTCGTCGTTCGTCGAATACCGTCGTCCTTCGACCTCGAGACCTTCTTCGTCTGGTCCATCGACTGACCATCGCACATTCGACATAGATCCGTGACTGGTTTCGTGCTCTTGCTGGGATTGAGATTGTCCCTTTCGAGAATGACCTTCAAGAAGCACAGTCAACCACAACAATATAGATTGAAGACCTTTGAGCATACCCAAGGGAAGTGTGCAGTAGTACTGGCAACCTGTACATCTGTTCGTTCGTTAGTCGAGGAGACAGACGCTGTCGAATCGGCAAACCTTGCTTGACAATAATGAACGACATCCGGATCCAGACTATGGTCGTGCGAGCCTTCATGCTGTAGCTGACCTGGAGGAATGATCTTGACACATTTAAGTCGTTTCGCAACTAGGTACCCATTGTTAGTAGGAAGAAGATACTGTATTTGAAAACAAAAGGATCACTTTGCGAATACTATACCCATGCAACAGATATATTTAGCACACGAACCCATATAAAGTGCGAGGACGTACTCTCGTGTACTGGAAGGTTTCATGCATTCCTTTGAACGTCTCTTCAATTGATTCAGGAGTCGTATCAATTTCACAGACACCGGGAGCGGTACACCGTTGGGGGCAAGTATGTGGTTGCCTAAGGAAAAGATCTCGTTCCGTAGCCTTAAAATAAAGCACGAGTCACGTACCCACAGAGATGGATGGCATCCTCTTCCAGCGCATGGAGGTGATTAGTACTTGAACAAAGCCGCTTGCAAAGTTGACAAGGTATCGGACAATATTGCGCATCACATTTGTGACTTTCGTGCTCAATGTCGCTGAGGACAAAATTTAAACGGACTATGCCAAGCTAAAACTAGATGGGCACGTACACTGATATCGAGCACCTCTCCTTGCATTTATACCATCCATCTGCAGTGGTCAACGCGCAGAGATCACATGGCTAAGAACATAAGGTATAGCACATAAATAAGAACTAAATTGAGATGATTACCTCGCCACATGCATGTATGCTCGCTGCACATTGGTGATCATCATCTTCATGACCAGAGACCTTGAAGGAATAAGTAAAACAAGCCAGGAGTCAATTATAGACTACCTTGGCACAACCTTGGAGACATCCATTCTTACCCCACAGCTTGCATGGCGCACCGCACAGATGAACATCAACTGAACATCTGTGGAAAAGTGATGATTGAACTGTAACAGGTTCGTTAATAAGACCACTCACATATGCTTCCCGGAATGTCCAGCCCTGCGAAAGAAGGGATGATCTTTCCATCTGGCCAAAATCTGGATGTCACTTACGTCATTGTGCACTTCTTCTCTCCCTCAAGATCATCCGTATCCGTACAATACTCACAGGATTGAGTGCACGCGTGGTTTGTCTCGCAATCATGCATGCCTTCGTGCAACCGATTCTGAATACACAATAGCTGGCATGACTCACATTGCATCTGGCAGATCCGTACGCTGCCCTTCAAGTCGATTGCAGCGCTCTCGAAGGTCCGCTGAAGCTCCATGACGCTCTCGTGGCCAGCTTGGAAGCGCGCCAGGTTTGACTCCATCCAAGCTCGCACATGGTCGACGCGCATTTCCACCAGGTCTTCCAGGTACTGAGCGAGCTCCTCTGCCCACTGAGTATCGGGAACAAGCTGGCGGGAGTCAAAACTATCCCATCCTCCGATGAGCGCTTTGAGTATGTCTTCCTGGCTCATATTTTGAGAGTGCTCAACGTCGGCGACGAAGAAGTGTGCGTCGCTATCTGTAGAATCTATTGGAAGGTCTGTATCGATGTTCTGTTGGAGGTTGATCTAATAAGCCAACGTTGCATGGAAAGATTTAGATCTTACTTTGAGTGGCTCGATTTCGTCTCCCACGTCTTGCATACCAAACGCCAGCGCCGTAGGTAGGATATTCAGCAATAGCTGGGCACGATGCGAAGCCATGGTTTCTACAAGGGAAACAGAATCAACAACTGGCACAACAAATAAAGCAGCGATCGTACGCGTAAGCGCTCCCCAATCGTTTGCCTAAGAAACATTAGTATTATGCGTGTCTAGTCTTGGGCAAGTATTACCTTCAGTTTCGCCATCAGTGTCTTCATTAGGTGCAAGAATTCGCCTGCAGCTTCGTGGGTTATTCTTTGCTTATCGAGACGCTTCTTCAGCGTTGGAAACAATTTGTAGAATTCTTTAGACTCTATGACTGGCCTATCGCGTCGAGTTAATCAGCTTGTCCTGTAAGAGATGGATGCAAAATTTACCATGCAATGATGTCGAGCTTCCCACCGTGCAAACGAGAAATGAAATTAGCGCCCTGTTCCTGTTGGACTATTTGATGGAACTTGAGGGAGAACCTGGGACCAATTTCCATTAGGATGTGTGAGGAAGTGTTGTCGGAAAGTATTCACTCTCGTGCAATTTCCGCTTTATCAGAGTCGACAACATCTTTGATAACAATCATTAAGGTAGACTGGAAAAGTGCAGGGTTCGCGACAGGGTCTAGTACGGTCGAGCTAGACTGGAATGACTGGAAGAGCCCGGTGATATCACGATTGAGGGCAAAGTTATTGCGGAAAAGAACCTGAAGAATTGGTTCGAGGTCAGAGGGTCTCTTGTCTATGACAGACACATACGAGATTCGAGATAGCTGTGTTGAAAAGGACAAGAAGTGTATCTTCTTGAGCGGAGCGCTCTATACTATGCACCCCTGCAGACATATTAGCACTGTAGATATAACGGGAGAGATCCGAGCATCAACGTACCCTCGAAATCGAGCGCAACGATCAACGCCTCTTTTGTTGGGGTCGCAGACATCCAAACACCTTCAGTAGTCCGCATTGCCGATCCAGCGAACGATGTATCGACGAGGTGATTGAGGGTGAAACTTTTTCCGACGGATTGTTCGCCCATGGAGGATACAACACGAACGGGCTGCAAAGCATAATAGCATCAACAAAATGGTAGTGCATATGGGAGTATCGCACCTTGTCAGCCATGTAGGACTGAAATATAGACTCGTACCACCCAAATGATATCGAATCGACAATGGTGTTGATTTCGGCACCAAGAAGTGCCTTTTCTGCCTCGACAGAGTATACGCCATCCTTCAGCGGAACGAAACGGTTATCCCTGGCGAGCGCCAGGTGGATAGGAATAAGGCAGAGAATGTCAACGACCCATTCTCCAACATTAAACATAGATGTATCATCCCACTCTGCGCCAGGAGGAAAGTCAGCCACGAAAGTATCGAACATCGTCGCGGAGATGTCCAGCGTGGTGAGCCTATCTCCAGTCGGCTTCTTTGTTACCCTCTCGAATGTTTCGATCATGTCCACGAAGTGGGGTCGATAACGATCATGATCCTGATGAGTGACGAAGGATATCGAACGGCGACAGCGATTGCTCGATGAAATAATGGCACGCTGGACTGCTGGAAGAACCGGGAAGCGTGTCCATACATCGGCGTGACAGTCGATGAGACAATTGTGCACTGTGGGATGAGCATCTCTTGACAAGGCACCGCGACTGTTCTTTTCTCTAAACATGAACTCAGTAACTTTTTTTGTGATATCGAGCGCAACGGAGCTGCAGGTGCAAGCGGATAGGTCCAACTTCAGTAGATGGATAGCATTCCTGTGGACGAACGAGGTAATGACAAGGGGGTCGTCACCTGCCCAATCTTCTATAGGGAGTTGTATCCCATCGGTAGACCCGAAGGTACCCCAGTGGTAAGCAACCACACTAGTAGAGGTGCCGTCCAAAGTAACGACTATGAAACATGAGCCATCTGGGGAAGAATGAACAGCAGTCGGGACACGATGAAGGTCCAGCGAGGCCGGCCTAAGAAAAAAATTAAAGGTGGATGATAAGGATTTGATTCCTGGGATGCGCACCGGAATTGCAGAGTAGTAAGTGAGAATACACGGGCAATTGCCTGAGAGTCGACGAGTAAAAGCTCTTCACTTCCCGAGGTAAAACAAGCTTTCTTGATCGTTGTCCCCTCGGAGTACCATGGAATCAGATTGATGGTGCTACCCGATGCGGTAAATCGTCGATTATCATCGTGAACAAAAACGTTTAGCTGTAACTAGAGGACCGTTTATTGCAACAGAAAATTCTAACGTCTCTGGTTACATACCTTTTCGCAGGAAACCAAGGCAAGCATAGCTTGAGATTCATCAAACGCTAACAAAAACTCGCTGCCAATTTTATCTCGATGGAGTACCTTGCCATGCTCGCGTCCAATAGAGTTTTCGATGTTGTTAAGATGATCAAGGTAAAGGTGGAGGTTTGCACTATGGTCGATCAGCACAAGAAGTAGTCTATCGCCTTCGAGTAGCTGCGCGTGCCTAAGACCTCATCAGCTATCTTGCAAGATGTCATCAAAGCTTCAATCTCACGATACTGAGAATCCCGCTGGTAACTGAAAGGAATAAGACTCGTTGAAGCGCGGACTTGGAACCTTCGTAGGATCGAGTTCAAGTTCTTGTCGATCTTGTGTCGTCAGGTGCATGAGGTGAATGACGAACAACTGAGATGGTTCCTTTACAACCTCTTGCTGCCCGGTAATGTCATAATTATTTGGACCTAGAAATTTTGCTCGGCTAGGGAACAATTTAAAGAGACTGATGAACGTACGTTTGGTACGATGAGAGCTAAAGTCCCTACACTGCACGACAGACTTAAGACGTAAAGTACGCCTTGAAAATTGTCGATCAAACTGTGTTTTATCAGATAATCCAAAATACCCTTACGGTGAGTCAGTAGACTCTGACAATGAATTTATCTTTCGAATCAGGGAATGGCTCGCTTCTCGGATCTCTTGTTCGCTGCGGTGAACTGCCTCCGCTTTCAAGTGGTCTTTGATATCTTCAAGTTGTATGCGACGAGTAGAAATGAGGAGAGCCCGACAGAGCTTGTCCACGACATCTCCGAGATATTTCTGCGCATGAGCTTTCGCGGCCTTTATTGCTTCCTGCAACAAAGGCATGGTAGATGAGAGATCCTCGAGGTCAGTTAGGAAGTCTTGGTCACTGATGAGGGAAGGTTCGTTGCTACCCTCCTTGAGTATCCCCTCAGCTCGTAGTTTTTCAGCTGTCGTTGGCTTGGGTTGCTCATCACCAGGGGTCGACAGCTCATGGAGAATGGTGGCCAAGACAGTCCGCAACTGTTGCCTGTTGTCCTTCAAAACTGATTGGACCAATGTCGTTAGTTGACCTTCAGTTATCTTGATGAGATTCCTGGATAAATAGAGAGTGAGAAGGATTTTTTCCTTTGATTTTCTGAAACTTTCGTCGATGATGTTCTTGCAATTAGCCCGACGAAGTTCGTCAGTGAAATTCTCCGAAATACGCGGATGGGTTGTTGTCATGTTGAAATAGGATTCTTGGAAATGGCGTCAACACCAGTACACCAGTACGGAACCATCAGTACGAGGACTCACCGTTCAGTCTCACTTCTTCATCAGGAGTGAGTTCCGGGACGGCAGCGAAGCACCGAGTGCGATCAAGCGTCCTATGTGTTTCAAGTTCATTAGCAGTCCACCCCAGAAAGAGAACAAGAGAACGAACGGATAGCTAGCAAACACGGCATTAGCAATTGCAAACCGGATACTCGACTCTGTCTGCACTGTCGCCGCATTCACTCGATCCGACGCCCCTTTCTGCCGAGTTTCGATGTCCTTCTGGGCAGCCAACCGAATGGCGTTTACTTCCTTGATCCAGACGGCACATTCGCTAGGGAAACGCTTGTCAAGCCCCAGTCGGACGAGATTATGGAGTGATTTAGGACCGAGTGTCTCCGATAAATGCAGCCGCGTCTTTAACCTGTCAACAGTTCAAGAGACACAAAAAATACGTGTGTTAAGATATCCTACAAAGTATCTTGTAGTGAGAACGCATTGACCCTGAAGGAGGTGAGAGTCTTAACGAGACGCTTTGGAGGTAAATATCGTGTTATCATGAATCCTTGTCTCGTTTCTCCAGATAAGAGACGTGGCTTGAAGAACTCGGGATCCATATCACACTCTGGGGGGAAATCGATGGCAACGAGCTCATCGGAAGGGCACTGACAAGGCAGTTGAAACATCAGCGCTCGGGTGAACAAAACCAGCATGCCTTGAATCCTTGGCGTACGGAGACGCCTTCCTCCTGCTCCTTCGTTTCCGCGACTTCAAAGGTAAACAATCGATCGGTATCATCGTCATCCTCGTTGGATTCATGACGCTGTTCATCGCTGACCGGGTTGCTCCAAACCATGGATTTTGCATGGTCTTCGGAGATCAAGGCTTTGACTTGATCACAGATCTTCGTTAGGTATCTGGATTTGTGTCAATTCCGTATGCTGCAAGGTAAGATAAACCCACCTCATGAAGGTGACGCGATTTCGGCGCAGAGGAGAAGAGGCGTCGTCGTCCCATGTTGCCTCTTCTGGCCAGTAAATGACATACATCTGCTCCACTCCGCCAACAGATTCCGAAACACGACAGATGTAAAGACCAGAACGAAGAACAGACTTTTTGGTCTTTGCCTCCTGGGAGTCAAGTAGTTTGACCAAACTATCGATATGTCAGTGTCTATAATCGAATGGAAGGTATGATGTGATCTGGACATACATGGCGTCGTCGATGATCCCCACAGAGACTAGAAAGCGAACTATCTCTTCTTTGCTACCATAAATTCCAACGGGTTTGAGTTGGAACCTGTCGAGAGCCTTGAAATCGACCTTTGTCAAGGACGCGTAAGCGCCGGGAGAGATTTCGTTCAAGAAACATTTGAGAGAATCTTGGGCGATGATGATTTTGTCAACTTTGGGAATGTCAGAGCGAAATTGAAATGTGTGTGTCATCATACCTAAACCACTGGTACCGCGTTCACTGATCAAGTCGAGGATGCGATACATTCCGGGGATAGATGAACAAAGATCGTCTTCAGAACGAGTGTAATCCGTGGCCTCTGCGTCGATCTATTGATATGCCCTTTGAGTATAGTTTCACGACTACAATGTTATTGCTTACTTCTTCTAGTTCTTGATCCGAATGGTGCTCATCAAGATCCACGGAGTCGGTAGAACTAACATCTTCGTCTCCATCGCCGAGATCAATATTTAGGAAAGACGAGTCAGATGATTCCGATTGCACCTCCTCTAGCTTGGATTCCGAATCATCTAGAGGACTTGTTTCTTCCTCCAACTGATCACTCAAGACCATGAAGGTGTCTTCTCCACGTCCGACAGAGGAAAGGTTAATGTCAACGTCAAGATCGTCCACTCTGAATATGTTCATTTGGGGGATACAGATCGAGTGTAATCGTAAGGGTAGGGCGACAGGCTATGTGGGGACGTAGGCTGGGTTGTTGAGAGGGAAGAAGGTCTGAAGGGGATTAAGACTCAGCACTTCTGTGGGTCCAATGTGGATTCCGAAAACGCGGTCGCGGATCTCCCAAACATAGGCATCAATGCAAACTTGCCTCCGAGTTTGGCAAGGCAAAAGCAGCCTAAGTTAGGCTTGAACAGGACCGTGGCTCGTCGATGAACCTTGATAAACATGAGACTTTGTGGAGCACACCCTACACTACTGACCTGATGGAACTCTATACGGCTAGGAGTAGCCCTAGAAGTAAACGTTTCGGGTGTTGGCAGTTCTACCGTATCGGAGATATTGAGGCTGGTGGCCTGAAGTTATTTCCGCCACGCCCCCGAAGTCCTACTTGAAGGCCCACCGTGCTTCTTATCCCATGGTTGTTGTTACCGGTAGTCAGGGAGAAAGATACTCCACAAAGTTGATGAGACCCTAATTGGATGGTCATGTGCACTTCGAGAACCGAGTTCGCGTTTCAAGTGACGGCTTGGCGCCCACTCTCGATCCGCCAGGCAAAGTCTTATCAACCGCGTCAGCCCATCCTCTGTGCCGTACAAGAATGGCTCACAACCATGGTTGCGGCCACTATCCTCAGCTCAACTACGGATCCGGAGCAAAATGGATCAAGAGCTTGACCCAAAGCCGTCTCTCGACGTTCCTTGGAGGTCATTTCCAGGACGTCAACCTCTCTTCTGTGCTCTTCATTCACAGGTTCGATGGTCCCGGATACGTAGACCTGCAGGTCTGGAGCGCTCCAGGTCTGTCGAAACCACTGTTCGACCAAGCGATCCCGCAGACTTTCAAGCCTGCAAAGAAAGGCGACTCGTTCGGACCATCTTGTGAGTCTTTTAGGCACGATCTTGTCTGATCTGCGTCTCACCATCACAAGGGGTACGGTCAAGCATCGTCGGCAAGGGATATCGCTGACGTCGTCACGCTTTGCAGACGAACCATTGGTGGATCGTCAAAGTCACGATCCCCCCTAGCTTGAAGCAATACGAACGAGTACAACGTACGACCATTTCCTACCTTATCGACGTGACTTAGGTTCTGATCAGCTGGCAGTCGAGTTTGATCCAGGATGTGAAGCCATGGTGTTCACCCCAGACGGAGTGCCATTGCAAGGTTTGTGGTGAAAATCCCCCCGTTCGCCTTACTTACTTTACTTCAAGGTATCACCGGTGGCTATGGTGGTGATCGTCGCGTGGAGCACATCATTCCTCGTGAAGCCGTCGAGCGAGGTACCTATGAGGTCATCATCGAATCTACCTGCAATGGCATGTTCGGGGTTCCCTTCGGCGGTGATATCATTGAGCCACCGGATGTGAATAAACCCACTTTTTATACTCTCAATTCACGCTCACTTGTGAATACCAGATGAACAAATACTTCACTTTGGCTTCCGCCGACTTGGTGGTCCCAAACCAAGAAGCATGTACGTCTAGGATCGATTTTGTAGATTCGCTGCTTCATCATCTTTCCAGGGCACCTCATGTGGGACTTCAACACGCTTAAAGAGATAGTCGAGACTTTACCGGGCAACAGTCCTCTGCAAAACAAGGCCCTGGTAACTGCAAATGCTATCATGAACGCGTTCAAGACGGGCGATTCTGAGAATATCAAACAGATGAGAACGATTGCAGAAGACGTGTTTGGGAAAGGGTGGCAGGAAAAAGGAGCGAGCATCTACCAAGAAGGCCCAGAGAAGGCTCAGATCGTCGGCATATCGTATTGTCACATCGTAAGATATCAAGCGATACGGCAGAGATTTGCTAACGTGTGTCAGGATACTGCCTGGCTATGGCCATACCAAGCTACCCAGCAGAAGACTGCGAGATCATGGTCAACTCAAATTGATCTTATGGAGCGTTACCCGGAACACAGGTTTATTTGCTCTCAAGCCCAGCAATTCAAGTGGTTAGAACAGGTATTTCAGTCACGTCCAGTGCCGATGGGATACTGAACTTTGGGGTCAACGCAG